>JAOQMS010056641.1:0-27108 GCA_027563885.1 Erythroxylum longipes | reverse complement strand
AGGAAATTCATAAGGCTTCAGAAATCAAGAAGCTAAAATTGAACTATAATCCTTTCAAACCTAAACTTTCGGGTCTAGTTTTCCATGATCGTTATGATCAGGTAAAAGAAGAAATTTGCTAATACTTTCTTATAGAAAAATGTCCCTCATTATCTCTAGTTTCTAACTACACCAAAATTATTCAATTTGGTTCAGTAATCCGAAAGTTATACTCCAAACATGTTGGGACTGTCCTTATACTTAAACAATATTCTATACTTAATTTCCTTCCAAAATTTGACATCCTTAAAGACTGAATTTAAGCTTGGTTTCTTCATAAAACTTATATATCTCTGTCTCTAGTTTACTCCAAATAAAAATAACTTTATTTAGACAAATAAATAAAAAGTTATGCCCAAAATACCAAAACATGTCTGTTCAGAAAAATGGATTTGGCTGCGGTGAAATCAGAAGTTCGCCGCGGCGTAGTTGTTGGAGTTTGCCACGGCGAACCTTTCTAGAAACTCATTCCGAAGACATTTTCGACATTCTTCATCTATATACTCCCCATCTTTCAAATATAACTCATCTTAACCCTAAACCACCTCTTCTACTTCATTTCCAAGCTCATTTCAACACAATATCATTAACAAATACATCAAAATCTATCTTTGATCATTAACCCTAAAAGATTAAAGCATTTCCATACACCATTCATTAACAACTCCCTACACACATTCAAATTCATATTCACTTCTAATTATCATTAAACATGATTAATACAACAAATCAAGAAAGGAAGAATACTTGTACTTACTTGTTTAAGCTCGAAATTCTTCAAACTCTTCCAGATCTCCACAACCCTAGCTTGATTTCTCCTCTTCTTCTTTTCTTCTCACACTCACGATTTTTGCTTCCCTAAAAAGCAAGACTTCATTTACTTCTTTCACTAAAACTCTAAATGAATGAGCAAAGTCCACTTTGCCCTTCATTTAAACCTTATAGCCTTTTAACCTTAAGTGTCTTGCCAAAAATGCCCTTATACAATCTTACAACATTAATACTTTAATTCCATCAATTTACCCATGTAATAAAATCCTACTAACCTTGTCATAACAATTAACTCCAAAAATTAATTTATCAACACCTTATAATTCATTTAAATCATGCTTAATAACTAAAAGAAAATTTGGGGGCCACAGTTATGTAAGTGAGCCATAACATCAGCCAGTTCTGAGAGAAAACCTAGAGAGAAATCGAGAGATTGAGGAAGGAGACGAAGGAAGAGAGACACGGAGACAAAGCTAGACGTGACGTACTTCCCAAAGCAAGTGGTTTCCTTCTGTTGCTACTTCCGCAATTCTGTTACCGACAATATTTTTCGTTTATTCAATTTTATTGATGTATAAAATTGCAATATTCGTTAAGAATAGGTTATGTTGAATGTTGAGTTTTTTTTCTATACTCACCTTCGAGTTTTTAATTCTTGAGATTAATAAAGTTTAATTGATTGTGTTATTATTGATTTAAGTGTGATTCAAATTTTGTTCGTAATAATTCGGCAATAAACTGAGAGGGTGAACCAAGTGAAAATAATCAATTTGGGTTAATGAGAGTTAGGTAAATTGATAGATAAGAATTAGATCAAACCGGTAGAATCATGTAATGAGAGATCGAACATAGGTTCCCGGTAGGTTAGTAGACAATTTTATAACTATTTTAGGTTGTGGGTAAATTATGAGTCAAGGGATCACAATTTCATAATTTAATTTAGGGATCATTAATTAGGGTTAAGGATTAAAACTTAAGAGAGAGTATCTACCCTAGGATCGTCTAGACACATTAATTCATTAATTACATAATTGGTTAGATTTTCATTAGCTTCGAATTAAAATCCCCTTTCTCTCACTTGATAGTTTCTAGGTTGATTTTCAGATTGGGTTGTGTGATTTGGCTATTTTGTTGATATATCTGCATTTTAATATTCACAATTGATTGTTTGATTGATTATTTTCTGCGTTAGTTGTCATTTAGAATTATTGTAGTTTAGTGCGACCTTAGATATTAGGACTAGATTCCCCTCCTTGTGGGATCGATACCTTAGGTACTACGCGAACGACCTGTGCGCTTGTGGAATTTACCAAGGTTAATAAATATTAAAACTTAGCATGTGTAACCTTGCAATCAATGGTCTTATCGAAATTGGATTCTAAAGGATAACTAATCTAAAAGAAAATTACCTTAGCCACTCTCCTAGTAAATAAAGTATACTTAAAGCTAAATGTTATTTATCTATCTATTTCTACTCCTAATGATATGAATATTATTCATTAAAAATAATAGAAGAATAAACAATAGGAAAAAGAAATCAAATCAATCATATGTCATTCATTTCTTTTAGGTATGTTACCCCTTAAGTCAAAGTTTACCTTTACTAGTTTGCTTCCTTAGGTTAGGAATTTAAGGTCTTTAAAATAACTTTTGATTAGATCTCCAAAAGGAAAGGGAATTAGTGAAAGCTTATCCTCAAATAAATGTCTGATAAAAAAGATATATTGGATTGCTTAAAACCAACTTCCCTCACTTGTTGTTTGACAACTAACAAATGAATTGACTAAAAAAGAAATTTTGAACCAAAAACCTTATTTAGTCAACATTTTGTTGGGTGAGGATCTTAGAAAAGAGTAAATAGAGAAGAGATAGGAAATATCTTTTATAAAAAAAGATAAAAGGTATCTTGCTTCCAAAGCGAGTAAAAGGAACTACAACAATGCAAACTCGAATTTCATATATACTCTAATCATCAGTAGCAAAGGAAATTGCTTTAGTTACAATCGATATCTTTAGGAGAATCTTTTTAAAATTCAATATCAATTGAGGAATGAGCTAGTCAGTTGGAAAATAGTAAAAAAAAAGTATCTTTTTTTAATAAAAGGATGGCATTTTTCTCTTCAAAGAAGTTGTTGAAATTAGTTTGGCTTATAGTTTCCCTCTTTTGAAAGCTAGTGAATTAGGGATGGAACTTAGTCAGATAAGCTTTAAAGCTATTTGCTTGTAAGCCAGTCTGATTGCCATTTACCTTTCCTTCTATTTTTTGTTTAATTTTTTCCTTTTTAGAAAATATGCTAGTGAGCATAATAACTATTATAAGAGGAAGCTACAATTTTACTGTAAAATATATAGATATTTTAGTGGAAGCAAAACATTTTTGATCAGGAATGTATCGAAGGAGAAAAGAAGGAGGTAACAATAGCATTAGTAGTGGCATTGGTCGATTCTTCTATCATTCTTTTCAGTCTTAGAAGTGGTGAAGTAAGGGTTTTATTGTCTAATTAATTGAGTAGTCTATGGAAAAGGAAGATGCTTTCGAGTTTATACCCATATCCCTTTTATCTAAGGGCTAAAACTGATAAATCAAAGCCTATTGTATTAGTCTTTGAGTAAGTGTCTAATTTCTTTCTTTTCAGCCTCAGAAGTGGTGAAGTAAGGGTTTATTGTCTAATTGATTGAGTAGTCTATGGACAATGAAGATGCTTTCGAGTTTATACCCATATCCCTTTTATCTAAGGGCTAAAACTGATGAATCAAAGCCTATTGTATTAGTCTTTGAGTCAGTGTCTAATTTCTTTCTCACCCTATAGCTTCGAATAGAGGCTTGCTTGTAATATCCTTAGCCATGCCTTTTGATACATGCTTAGTTGATTATAATTATACACCCATATTTAACATGTTTTACTTGATTATAAAATAGTTTTGTTATGTTTTTGGAGCTTAATTTGCTCAAAGTGCATTTATAGGTAATAATTGCCTTCTTAGAACAAAAGGTGTATATTTTGGATGAAATTGTGGCATAAAACAAAGATTTGAAGTAACTTGGAGATACATAGCCATGTATATGAATGTTTAAGTCTCTGTAAACATGTAAAGTCATGATTTCAGATGTTTTTGCATCAACATGTTACCTAAAAGGCCCTATAAGTGACGTATATGTCCCAGAAACCCTAGTTTTTACTATGGAAAGACATGAGCCAAGGCTAACAAAAGAGAGTCAAATTATTAAGCTATTTTAAGTTGTGAGACATAAATAGAGGCAGTAGTTATCATTAAGGGACAAGGAAAAAACAATAAAAACATCAAGAGATCTATTAGATAAAAACATTAAATTCAAACTTTCAATAAGATCTAATAAAAGAAAAGGGACATTTAGAATTATGATTTCTTTGTTTTCTATTAATTTTTTCTGAAATTTGTCTTTGTTTTTGTTTTTTATAAGTATTAAATAAAATTATTTAGTGTCTAGGTGTTTTGTACCTTAAGTTTTGATATCAATATGACTTGATCTTTTATTCAATGAAATTATATTGAATAATTTATTGCAATTCAATTATGTGTTTTGTTCTTGTTCTAATACATCCAAAATATTAGTGCATGATTTGATTTCATATGAATAAGATTGAAAATTCCTCTTATATGAATAGATCTACCATAATTGAAAGGAGTTACATGAAAATGTAGAGATAGGCTGTTATAAATCCTCTAGATTAGGGTCAAACCTAATAGAGGAATTTATGAATTAATAATGCAATCCTAAGGTTTTTAACTAGAAAGATTTCTGTTAATCTACTGATGGATTAGTTGTTAATATTCTTGAGAAAGATATTAACATAAGATAGGAATTTTCATGCTCTAATAATCAATAATATAATTTCATAATAAAGGTTTAATAATTAAAGGATTCCTAGGGGCATTCATCTTCTAGAGACTATTATTTGATATGATTTTGCTAAATATTTTCCTATGTCTTGAGTTCAATATTGTTTTACTCTTAGTTTATTTTTTAGTCAAATTTTTAATTAAAATACAAAATTTGATACTTAGGTTAGATAATAGAAAAAGGGAAACTACTATTAATTACAGTTTTTATGGGATTGAACCATACTTGCCTATGCTAGCTAGAGTTACACCGTAAGCTTGTAATAAATTTTAATATTGATAAACCTAAATCAGTCACCTCTTAATCAGCTAATCCTTCTAGGTTGACTTTTTATAATGGTTATGTGACTTTTTTCAGTTTATGCTACACCTTATCCCTAATTTTATTTTCATATTAGGCATGAAAGCATGAATTCAACCACGAGGGATGCCAAGCAGCTCTTCTCCTCCTCCAGTTATTAGTAAGAGGGTAAGGGAAATGGGAGAAGAAATCTTATTGGCTTAGTGAGTATTCTTATTAGTCTTATTAGTAAATGCAGGAAGGCAGGCATTTGAAATAGCCATCCACCACTTCTTTTACTTTTTTACGTTCGTTGGTCATGCCCCTTCACCGCTACACTTCCAAAGCTTACCTCTATAAAAATATTCTAATTCCTTCTTTTCTTATTTTTTTTTCTTCTTTAGCATCTGGTGTTATTGTATATAAGATTATTGTTGTTTCTTTTACGGAGTTCTCTTTCTCAATTTTGGAAATGGGATATTTTCAATGTTTTAAGGTAACTTAAAATAGAATAAGAGAAGCAAAACAAGATTTTAGGCTATACGAAGGAAGACTATTTGATGTCCAATCATATACGAGGAAGACTATTTGATGTCCAATCATCTAGGTGATTTTATTTCTATATTCTACTGTGTTCAATGTAAAAAGGTTATGGTAGAAGATCAGGAAGAATACATTATACCGTAACTCCCATACTTTCCGTTGGTCAATAACCAACAAAAGTTTTCTATAGTTTTTCAATAAAAATATAGGAAGGAGTCTCTTTCTATATAGAAACATTCTTTCAAAATAAATCTTTCCTCAACTGGACAAATCAATTATTTAACATAATTCTTCTAATCATACCTTTTCCTTTTTTACTTTCTATATGCAAATATGCAAAGATGGAGGTGGAGTAATTGGGATCAAAAGAATTCTCAAAATACATAATCAACTACTTTTGCACCAGAGCAACAAGACCTAGAATGAGGACCTAAAGTGTTTGGAAGATATCTTGAGAAAAGGTTTTAGCATCGGTGTATCAGCCAAGAGACCAAAATAATCCCTAAAGTTTACACAGACATTTGAATTAGACCTGAATGTTTTTGGATGTTCAAAATGAACCCAAACATTTACAAAACGTTCAAAATGAACCCTAATGTCTAGAAAAAGTTTAAAATGAACCCTTATCGTTAACAATGTTAAGCTATCATTAGTAAAATGTTAAATGGAAAATTTTTTCCTGATATGGATTTTTTTAAAGAATTTTTAAAGTTAGACCCTCTCTGTCATGATATGGAAATTTTTAAAATGAAGGTAGGTCACACTATATATAAAACATTATGTTTTGGGATGGATGTTGAGTCCACGTCAACTTTGTGGGATGCTTAATTGGAAGGGATTTTTTATAACTTCTTTCTTTCCTTTCTTTCTCTTTTTAGGAAAGCATATTCAAATAAAACTTTTAGCTTGCTATAAGCTAGGCTCAAGGACTGCACTCAGTTGTTTCCCTTACAGTCGTCAGCTTGTTCTTGAAAGATTCAATCAAATGTTCATAATCTGGAGTAAATTAATTCAAAACTTTGCATGTTGGTACCAATAACAGATGCCTTACCACTTGGCTATACTCCATACAAACTATTTTTGGATGATAAAATAGAGAGAAGGGGAAAGGAGGAGTAGGGTTTGAAGAACGAGCTAAATCGTGGATGGGGATATAACAAGTAAGCAACAAAGTTTTTCTTTTACTTTCGGACTGACTGCAACAAACTCACAACTCTAATAGAAACAAACAATAAGCACTCTACTCCATTTGCTTGCAATGATATACCTATCAAAGTTGGCAAACATTTCTTTATCTTTATACTCGTTATGCTATTTGACTAAATTTGTTAGCTCCATGTCACCGAAAGTCTTACATTTGTTAGCATTTGGTCCTTTCTTTATAGAAAAAATAGTTTACTTCTCAAGTAACATACATATTCACTTTTCTTTCTTTCTCAAATTCAAATGTTCTTATTAATATAGTATTAGGGGTCTTTTTTTTGCTGTTACAGAGTCTTGTGCAGGGATTGAATCTAGTCACCGTCTGATTTAGCCCTTTTAGTATGGATGTGGCTTAAAGAAACAAATGACTTTAGTTTAAGTAGTTCGGATAAGTTGGCACAAGATATGAAGTCACTAAACCCTAAAATTAGATCCATTATCTCACAGAATAAACAATATTCCAATTAATTATAAAAAATAAAAGTAGGATAAAACTATTGGCTATGAACAAGTCTTCTTTAAGAAGCAATTCTCTTATCCACTATTGTTAGCTATCAAGGGAACGTGATCGAGTTATTCTTATTGAAGAAAAAAAACCTACTCTCTTTTCCACTTCTAATTGATCCTCTCTTTACTTGACCGGGGCATGTTTCCATTTCATAGGTAAGTTCATATGTTATTTAGGGAAGAATTAGGTATTTATATTCTTTCTTCATAGAATAGAAAAAGGAAAAAGATCATCAATCTCATTCTTATTAAACTTTCCCTTTTGTCTGTGGTGAGGGTGACCCTATTCCAAAATGGTTTAGTGTGTCGTTTCTTATGGATTTTGTTCTGTACTAGCTAGGTTAAGTCTTAGTGCTTTAGTTTTAGTAAGGCCAGTAGGAGAGGAGAATCTAGATTCAATGGATTTAGGAGTTTTATTATTAATGCATATTTAACTATATCTATACACCCATATTTGATATATTTTGCTTGATATTTTGTAATTTTATTTTATATTTGGTACTTAATTCGTTGTAAGTGCATTGATAGGTTATAATTGCCTTCATGGACTAAAAGGAGAATAATTAGAATGAAAATATGACATAAAATGAAGTTTTGAAGCAAATTAGGGATACACGGTCATGTCTATGCCTGTGTAAGTCTTAGATCTTATGTAAAATCAGAAATTATGGGGTTTTTGAATATACACGATCTGTCACACACCCGTGTATCAGATAGTATATCTCCCCAAAACCCTATTTTCCACTATAAAAGGATGTGAATCGAGGCAAATAGGGTATAGTAGACTTTTGGAGACAATTCTAGATGTAGAAAGCTTACATATAGGACGATTTTGATTAACGAATGTGTATAAGATGAAAAAATATTCAAAAGATCCAATAGGTTACAACATCAAACCTCAAACTTGCAAGAACATTCAATATAAGAGAAAGAGTTATTTAGAATTATGATTCTTTCATTTTCTATTTGTTTTTCCTCAAATTTATCTTTGATTTCATTTTATATTATATGTAACTGAACCTATTTAGTGTTCAGGTGTGATGCACCCTAGTTGGGATAATAATATGTTTTGATTCTTTTATTTAATGCAATTTTTTTGATTGATTTATTGTGATTCAATTATATATTTTCATGTATGTTTTAATAGATCTAAGATATTAGTACATAATTTGATTTCATATTATGAAGATTGAGAAATCTTTTATGTGAATATATCTACCATAATTGAAAGGAGTTCATTGCAAACCTAGAGATAGGTTGACATAAATCCTCTAGATTAGGGTCAAAGCTAATAGCCGAATTCATAAATCAATAATGCAATCCTAGGAACTTTAACTAGAAAGAATTTAGTTAATTATCTTCTGGATTAGTTGTTAGTAGTCTCGAGAGAGTTAATAACATAGGATAGGAATTTTCGCAGTCCAATAGTCAACAAAATAATTGCATAATAAAAAATTAACTATTTAATGATTTTTAGGGGAATTCATCACCTAGACACTAATCTTTGATATTGAGTTTTCGATATGATTTCCTTTGTTCTTCATTCATTATTGTTTCCTATTTTAGTTTAATTTTATTTATTAAAACCAAAATCTAATTTATGGGCTAGATAATAGAAGAAAGGTAATTACTAGTGATCGTTATCTTTATGGAATAGAAATGTACTTGCCTGTGCTAGCTACAACTATGTCATACTCTTGCGGTTAATTCAAATATTGGTATAGAAATGATCAATCAGTTTACAACTAAAAATAGTAAAGGCTAAGTTGAAACAAGAATTCCTCAAGTTAGATGTGAATAGGAATCACCTTGAGAAAGAGAATAAGATGTGACTTCCTAATTTTGAATTAAGATAATAAGGGCCATAAAGTGATTAACATCTTGTTGCCTTATCCCCTGCTATATAAGACTATAGGTATAAAAAGTTTTTCATTCCATTATATGTTAACCTGAAGATAAAACTGTTCAGGCTTATGACTAGCCCGTAACTATAAAGGAGACTATTACTAGATCTATTAACCTTACCCCAGAAATGGCACAACATCAAAAGAAATTTGAACTAGATATGTTTACCACAGGTAGCCATAAGTTATTTAATTGGATTTAAAGGATCTATTATACTTTTTATATTTTACATGACGTTAGACAATAAATCATTGATTTTAGGCTTTAATAAGGGTTTATTAAGGTCTAATAGAGATAAAAAGCCTGGTCTATGTTTTCATTGCTCATGTGCTAGATATATCGATAAGAGATGATGTCTTATTCATACCCAACTAATGGAGGGTCTCATTTTTCTTCAAATGGATCTCTTAGTTATTAAGAAGGTTGCCTAAAAGCAGTATATAAGGCATACCTGGTAAAATTTATAAGTAAACCAGATATTGAAATGGCGACTAGGGTTGTTTCTCTTATTTCCATTATTATATAATTTCAAAACCATAATGGATCTATGATAAGATCTTTAATTTACAAAAAAATGGTATGCAAAGTCAACAAATCTTTAAAAAATACAAAATAGGATTTATTACTGCATAAAATGTTAAAGCGAGTTCTAAATCTGGTGCAAGACGAATAGTTTTAGGGTATTTATTGAAACCCCTTAATTTAGAATATGGAACCTCCATGCAATTTCAAAGCGAGTTCCTCCCACGTCCTTCCTTTTGGTAGGATGTGTTGAGGTTTGTCATATACTCAAGAAGAAAGCTCTCAAGAAAGGAGTCTATTTCTTAGAAGGACAATAGTTCCAATTCTAGTAAAGCTTACTCATAGGAAAGAAAGGGATTTAAAAAAAGGTCAACAATTTTTTGTCCCATCTTACATTTGAAAAAAACATTTTTAAGGAAATCCCCCGATATCATTTTAAGTAAAAAGAGAGGGCATAAAAATATGATCTTGTCTTTCTTTCCATTTGCTCCTTGCTTGTAGAGTGGTATACTAAAAATAGAAATGGAGTGGACATATTCGATGAGAAGGAATGAACTCAACAGAAACAAGGGATTGATTCACCAAAGGCAAAATGTTTGAGGAAGAAAAATGATTAAAAATAACTTTTGTTTATTAGATTTAGTATCAATGAATAATTTCACAATAATGAGTAGTTTATTCAATTTATTATAAATTTCTTAAAGGTATATTCATGAAGCATAATCTATTAGTTAATCTAAATTTCATTTATTACATTTACTCTATTTCATTCAAATACTATAACAAAAATATGTTGAGTCTTATTGTTAATGTCACTTCATCTTCTATTGGAATTTTTTTATAACATAAAATTTTAAGGGCCAATGAAACTATTTAAGAGAAATTTAATTGCCTTAATTCTCATACGATCACACAAAAAATTGAAACTCTCTTTAGATTTCCTTCTTGATCAATGACTATTGTAACATTGTCATCATAATGTATTATCATACCACTTTTGCATTTGAGCTCTTTACAAGTTCGTATATTAGAACTCTAATAACTTCTAATGTTTCTGCAGGGAATTAGGGAGTGCTTTTTTGATCACAGCAACAATAACGTCACCAATAGACCATATCATTTATTAATTGCTCTTATGATTCGAATACACATCCATATTTAGACTCTACTATTATTTACTACATTCAAATAAGTCTAAAATTGGATCATGTCATTTTTATTTTGTTATTTCACTATAAAGGAAAAAAAGAGATATTGTTTGTCTACAATAAAAAAATTACAATTTTATTTTCATAAAAAGGCATTTTCCTTTAGTTTTATATGCCTATCTTGAAATAATGAATTGTGTTCATATAGGCATTTTGGACGCTGCTAGTGAAATGACCCACCTAATTGTATTTTCGACTACTCCACCCTTTTTAACACATATTTTACTTGATTTAAAGGTAGCTACCTAATATTCAGAGGCTTCTTTCCTCAATTCCATATGTGCTTCTATCAGTCTTATGATAATTAGTTTGTTAGGAAATATACATACCCATATTTCTACCATGATGTGTATTACATGTCATTGCTTGACATTCCACCACTATTTTTCTGGATGCAATCCAAGCAGGTTCAAGTGCCTATAAAGCATATTTACCGAAACAAATATGATTACCTTGATAAAATATTCCTTTTAGTCTTCCGTTATGTTGTTTACAGAATCGAATTCTTTTGGGGTTATATTTAATGGTTCTTTTTCTATTTCATCTTTACAATAGAACCTAACGTAAGACTTCCTTCTCATCTAGCTCCTTACAAATGAAAAGACTAAAAAATATATATGTATATTTTTTAGTATATGTATTGATATAAATAATAATATACTAAAGAGTGTGGAATTTGACCAAAGCTTCTTAACTGGGAAGCTTTATTTCATTATGTCAATACACACATACATTACCTTCTAAAATGACCTGAGGCTTAATGGACAAAAATAATTGTTCTTATGAAGTAAAGGACAAAGGTTACGACCTGGGTTGAGGACTCTCTCCCTCTGTTTGACCATCTTGCTTTTTAGACTAAACAACTGGTGCATAAATGCCTAAGGAAAACATGGACTTCTTAAGATTATGAGTTAGAAATGTAGGGTGCTTTAGTCTCAAAATCCTAATCTACTTTCAATTAAGTGATCTATTAATATTGATTCGATTTTCTTTATCAACTACTCATGATTTTTTATGCTTTGTATTAAAAAACTGAATTGGATTTCTTTCAACTTTTTTTGTTCATATCAAGTACTTGTTCTGTTAATTGGTATGATAATCAGTAAAGGGATGGAACATAGTAATCTTTTCCATAATACCTTAAATTGTAACAACAATACCAATAGATATAACCATTCAATCCCTCTAATCATAACTTTTTAACCTGTTTTAGCATGCTTACTTCTAGGGATCATTCACTTGACCAAAATATTTACTTAATCCTCATCCTTAAGTGAAGAGTTTGGAAAATTCCATTTATTGATACCTTTATTAATTCTTATCCTTTCAGATAACCTCTTTCCTTTTATGTATAGATTCGTGAAGTTTATAAATAAAAATGGGGTTAACCCCTTATTGTGTGTTGATACTTATCGAGTATATAATAGATTTGCTTCTCTTTGTTCCTATAAGTGATAAACAAAATAGTTACATCATTAATAATTAGTAATATAAAGTATAGCAAAAATATGTGTCCTTTCTCCAAGATAATCCAATGAAATGGTAAGGTCCATAACTAAACTTTTTCCATTGTAATAAAGTTGATATTGTCTATTTCTTATTAACAATGGGTATTTCCACGGGTTTGCCTTGGTACATATTCATACTATTATATTGAATGATCTCAACCATTTGTTGTCTACCCATATTATGTATACAAATTTGGTTACTGGTTGGCAGGCTTAATGGCTCTATATGAATTCACAATTTTTGATCCCTTTGACATCATTCTTGATCTAGAGTGAATATAAGGTATGTTTGTTATACCTTTTATGACTGGTTTAGAAATCATCAATTCATGGGGTGGATAAAGTATTATCAGAACGAACTGTAACAAATCTAGGTACTTTTTGTTATAAAGGTGTGGCTTGAGCCCATACTGTATTTACTGGATTATGTTTCTTAGTAGCTATCTAGCATTGGGTATATTAGGATTTAGAAATATTTTACGATGAACATATAGGAAAACAATCTTTGGATTTACCCAAAATCTTTTGAATTCATTTATTTCTTTTACGGGTGACCTATATCGGTTTTCGGACTTTTTATGTATTCAGATTGTATGGTCTAGGAATATAGGTGTTTGATCCTTATGAAATCAATAGGAAAGTCCAAGTTATAAATCCCAAACAGGGTGTAGAAGGATTGACCCTTTTGTTTCAAGCAAAATAGCCTCCTATCATATTGCGAAATTAGATATGGATCAATTTCTAATAATAAAAGTGATAGGTATAGTTCATACTATGCTTTCCTAAGTGTTTCAGTGTGTTTTCAAGTGTTTATTAGATGATTATCATATGTATAGACTTATAATTGTGTTATTATAAGTGTTTGTTTATAGTCCAAGTGTTTGTATGGTTTAGAGCATGAATTCAATCTTAATTTTTTATTTTATGAGATGTTTGATGTGTTTGTGAGTGTGAGTGTTGAAAATTAGCTAATTAAAGAACAAGGAAGATGGAAGTTATATGAAGGATGACACAATCTTGCATCAAAAGCATAATTGTGATAGGCGTGCATGGGGCTAGCATGACCGTGATAAAGAGGAAAACACCAAGAGCTGCCACAATCATGCCAGAGAGTTTCCAAGAGCAAATTTTTTCATCTTTTTTAGGGTTCAGGGATATTTTTGGAACCAAACAACGTAGAAAACCCTAGATATGACCCCAAGACCCTAAACCACTATATAATAATATAAAATACAATAAAAAATGCAGTAATCAATATCAAAAAGTAGATTAAATGTGGTGAGAATAAGAAGAGCATTTGAAAATTCCAGCTTTCCATATCAAGGAGCAAATAAAGTTTTTACTTTTTTTCCCCCTTATTTCTTTCAATATGACTGATATGTAATTGGAATCATAAGATGTTAAACATGTTTATGGAGTTCTAAACTTATACTGGGAATTATTCTAGAATTATTTTGTGACTTTATTCATTGTTAAATTCAATACGTTACTGGATGTTTGTGATAATTGTTCATGCATTAACTTGATAACAAATCGAGAGAGTGAGTCAAAAGTAATCAATGTTAGATTGTAAAATGAGAGTTGGAAATTTAATAGACCCACAATTATCAAATTAATGTTTGATCAAAGAGAGATCTAGGTTAATAAATTGATTATCTATTGATAACTTTAAATCTATTTGAAGAAGATAGGGATAGTTTTGTGAATCTAAAGATTGTGAATCTAGAATTTTTGATTTCAATTAGAGTTAATTGATTAAATTTTGAGAGAGTGTAATCAATACATTAGGAAATTTAGGATCAAACATATAAATTGAATCAACAATAGTAAATAAAGCAAAACAAAGGAATAATAGTTCCTAAGTATTCAATCTTAGTCAAACCCTAGTTTTTATTGGTAGTTCACATGTTAATTTATTATTAATTTTGTTTTATTTATTTGTTTTAATTTTTGTTATTTAAATTTAATTCAAATTAATATTTGTACCTTAGAAAAGTTAGATTCAAACTGTTAACTTTTGCATAATAATCAATGGGATGATAATCTCTTATACTACAAGATAGCATCCATATACCTACTGTGTATTGAGAGTTTTATTTTTAGATAAGTTTTTAGTGCTGTTATCAGGGATTTATCATTAGGAAGATTTGAATTCCTTTGATTTAAGGAATTTTCACTATACTTGTTTCATTGCAATTACATGAACACAAGAATTACTCAGAGCTCAAGAAAGATCAAAGAAACCCCAAATTTTGACATTACAAGACAAGAATGATTAATCCGAAGAGCTAAACGCAAAGAAGAAATCAAAAGAACAATAGTGGAAGAATACAATCACAGAGACCAACAAAGAACCCTTATGGATTTGATAAGGCCAAGGTTCAATGATGCATAATAAGGCGTCACTCGACTACTAGTGTTAGTAACCTAATTTGAGATTAAACTAGCATTGCTAAATATATTGTAGACCAATATGTAGTTCTATGGGTAGGTAATGAAGATCCTAAAGCTCAAAAAATCTTAGAAATATGTGATACCTTTTGATATAATGGCATGTCAAAAGATGTTGTTAGGATGAGGTCATTTCTCTTCATACTTAGGGATAGGGCCAAGGTGTGGTATCATTTCCTAAATCCAACCAACATCACGACATAGGAGCAGCTAGTGCGTGCCTTCTTAGACAAGCAGTTCCCTCTGATGATGAAAACAAGATTGATAAAGGAGACTACAATTTTCCAATAAAATAATGAGGAGTCAATATAAGAAATGCTAGAATGTTATAAGGATTTACAAAGGAAATGTCCCTACGACAACTTACTGAAGGAGTTCTTATTACAAACTTTCTATAATGGAGTTAATCCACCCACGAGGGTCACCATAAATGCAGTTTCTACAGGATCCGTTATGCAAAAAACATTTAAGGAATAGAGGATTTTCTAGAGGAGATGGCAAATAATAGTTATCTTTGGACATTGGATATAAGTAAACAACATTTGACTTTTTGAGATCAGAAGGGCATTATTCTTATAGATTCGGTGATAACACTATAGATTGAGATTACTAATCTAACAAAGCAATTAAGTAGCCTAAAAGCCTCCTCGTCCTCTCCAATTAAATCAATTCAACACTGATGCAAGTTATGTAGACAAGATAATCATATTAACGCTGATTGCTTCTTAATGCAAATAACAATATGAAGTAACTCAACTACACAGGCATATATTTTGGTCGAGGAGGAGGGAATAAACCATACTTAAACACATACAATCCTAGGTGGAGGAACCCTTTAAACTTTTATTGGTCTAACAATGTGGGCAATTAATTTAAAAATCGAGTTCCACCTTAATTTTAACAGAATAAGTTTAGTTACAACAATTCAAAACTAGATAAAATTATAGACAAGATCATAAGCATGGATGAGTCTTAGAAGAGGTTGGAAGGGAAGTTTGAGCAAGTAGCTTAGAACTGTGCCTCTTGCATTCAAAACATGGAGGTTCAAATGGGCCAACTCATAAACCCATTATCTACAAGAAGTGTGGGGAGTCTTTTAAGTAATACTAAAGTAAATCTAAGGGAGAAACTTAAGGTAATCACACTTATGAGCGGAAAAGAAGTTGAACAACTAGTAGAGAAACAAGTGGAATCATATAGAACCAAAAAAAGAAGAAGAAGGATGAGCAAAATAGTGAGGACCCGCTATATATTGCCCCTTTGTCATACCTACCTAAGCTTCCATTTCCCCAAATATTATAAAAGAACAAATTAGATATATAATTTACAAAGTTCTTAGAAAAGTTGAAGACTTTGCAAATTAATTTATCTTTTATGAAGGCATTGGAACATATGCCCTAGTATGCTAAGTTCTTGAAAGACATATTATCAAACAAATGGATTTGGGAAGATAACCAATTGGTAGCACTAATTGAAAATTTTTTCTCCATTATCACCAGTCACATGCCTTCCTAGTTGAAGGATCCAGGAAGCTTTACAATACTATATGTAGTTAGTAAGTTGGAGTTTGGAAAGTGTTTATGTGACTTAGGTGCAAGTATAAATGTCAATCTTTGGAAAATTAAGGCTAAGCGATGTGATGCGAACTTCAATGCTTATTCAGTTAGTGGATCAATTAATTAAAAGACCATTTGGTATGGTGGAAGATGTGAAAGTTAAAGTAGACAATTTCATTATTCTTGTGGACTTCATGGTGCTCGATTTCGAAGAGGATAGGAACTGTCCACTAATTCTTAGACTTCCATTCATTAACACTAGGAGAGCATTGATAAAAATTCGTGAAGAAAACTTAATACTTCAAATTGTTCATGATCAAGTGGAGTTCAATATGAACAAAATTTTAAAAGTCGCTCTTGCATAAAAATAAATATAATGGATAAATGTATCAAAGAGAAAGAGGAAAGCTGCTTTAAAGAAATAAAATTTGATGAAGCTGAGACAAATGATTAAGCTAAGAAGGCGGACAATGCTAAGTCTGAGGAAGAAGCTAAGATGGAGGATTCAGGTGCTCAAGCTTATAAATACATATTAGTAAGAATTGAAGCATCCATACTGCCCTCTACTCAAAAGCTACCAACTCTAGAGTTAAAGACTTTACCCTTACACCTTAGATATATCTTTCTTGGTAAGAGACAAAATCTACCCATCATTGTTTCTAATCAACTAGATAGGGAACATGAGAGCAAGGTGGTGAAGATTAGTGGGAAGTGAACGAAGGCCATGGGATGGCACATATCTGACATACAAGGTATAAGCCTGAACGTAGCTATGCATAAGATAAACCTCAAAGAAAGAAGTAGAGTGGTTAGGGAACGTCAACGAAGTTTGAACCCTCATATGAAGGAAGTGGTCAAAAAAGGAAGTAATAAAGCTTTTAGATGCAGATATTATATCCCCAATATCATTCATTGAATGGATCATCCCAGTACAATGTGTAAGAAAGGTGGAATGACTATAAAGGAGAGTGAAAGTAGAGAGATGACTTCCACACGAATAGTCACAGGATGGAGCATCTGCATTGAATATTGCAAACTTAATAAAGTGACTAAAAAGGATCACTTTCCACTTCTATTTGTAAATCAAATGATCGAAAGGTGACTAGCCATTCATTCTATTATTTCCTAGACAGATATTCAGCCTACAACCATATTTTTATCTATCTAAAGGACTAGGAAAATACAATGTTCACATTTCCTTATGGAACATTTTCATATAAACGAATGCCTTTTGGTTTATAAAACGCTCCAACCATATTTCAATGGTTTATGATGTCTATCCTTGTAAAAATGATAGAGGATATAATGGAAAATTTCATTGATGATTTTTCAGTCTTTGGAGACTCTTTTGAGTAGTGCCTAACAAATTTTGATAGATTACCCTAAAGATGTAAAGAATCACACTTGGTTCTAAACTAGGTGAAGTTTTACTTTATGGTGCGTGAAGGCGTTGTATTGGGACATAAAATATCATGCCAAGGAATTTAAGTGAGATAAGGCTAAGAATGAGGTCATAAAGAAACTTCCACCACCCATTAATGTCAAAGACGTGTAAGCATGCTTAGGTAATGCAAGTTCCTATTACCACTTTATTAAGGACTTCTCACTAATTGCAAAAATTTTTACAAACTTGCTAGTAAAAGTTGTGCCTTTTAATTTTGATGATAGTTATCTATCTGCATTTAATTGAGTAAAGGAGGTATAAATTTCAACACCAATTTTATCATTAGCAGATTGGTCATTAACATTTAAAGTCATATGCAATGCTAGTGACTAAATTGTGGGTTGTGTGATGGGCAAACTAAAGAACAAAAAGCTACATACAGTTTATTACATAAGCAAGACATTAATAAGGTCTCAACTGAATTACATCACTACTAAGAAGGAGTTACTAGAAATGGTGTTCATATGCGACAAGTTTTGGTCATATCTTTTGGGATCTAAAGTGATCATTTTTATCAATCACGCTGTCCTTAAGTATCTCTTTTCCAACAAAGATGTAAAATTGAGGCTTATTTGATGAGTGTTATTTTCACAAAAGTTTAAAGTTAAGAAAAAAGACAATAATTGAGCAAAGAATGTGCTAGCTAAATGGTTATCAAATCTCAAACGAGGGGAGTTAGAGTAGAGTGAAGATATTAACGAGCAATTGCCCGATGAAACCTTAATGTTACACAACCGCCTTATGGCATTATGGTATGCAGATATAGTAAACTTCATTGTAGGGGGTATCCTTTCGTTAGATCTATCTTATTAGTAGAAAAGAGATTCTCGTATGAGTGTACCCATTATCTACAGGATGACTTGATCCTTTATGACATATGTGCTAATGGGTTGATAAGGAAGTATGTTCCAGAGGAAGAGATGTTAGTCATACTGATTTAGTGTCATTAAGCTATATATGTTAGGAATTACGGAGCGAACAAGAGGACAACACAAGTTTTAGAATGTGGATTTTATTGGTTAAATATGCTTAAGTATAATCAGGAGTTTATGAAACAATGTCATCAATAACAAGAGTGGGGAACATCTCGAAAATAGAAAAGATGTCCTTGTTTAACACTTTAGAAGTCGAAGTGTTCAATGTGTGGGAATTAGACTTTATAGGACCATTCCCATCCTCCATAGGGAACACATATATCTTAGTCGAAGTGAACTACATGTCACTATGGTATAAAGCCATGGAAACTCCAACAAATGATGGAAAAGTAGTATCAAAATTTATCAAAAGATTATTTATTCAATTTGGAGTGCTACGAGCAATAATAAACGATAGTGGAGCACATTTCTATAATAAATCATTTGATGCTTTTCTAAAAAGTTATGGAGTTCACCATTACGTATCCACTCCATACCACCTACAGACAAGTGGACAAGTGGAATTCATACTCTGTAAACTAAAACAAAAATTGGAGAACACGGTAAATAGTTTAAGGAAGGACTGGGCATTGAAGCTGGATGATGCCTTATGGGCCTATCAAACCACCTTCAAAACTCTAATTGGGACAAATCTATTTAGAATTGTATATGGTAAGGTTTGTCAACTACCCATGGAATCAGTGCATAGAGTATACTAGGTGATGAAAGCCTTAAATTTTGATTGGAAGTAAGCAAATGAGCAAAGACTTATACCAACTAAATGAACTTGACGAACTTCTCTTTAAAGCGTATGAGAATGCCAAGCTATATAAAGAAAAGTGAAGAAGTGGCATCATTCTTATGTTAAGAAGAAGGAGTTCAAAGTGAGAGATGGGGCATTATTATATAATTTGATATTGAAGCTATTTCCCAAAACTCTCAAATGAAGGTGGGCTGGCCTTTCAAAGTAACCCACGTATTAGAACTTGGAGCTTTAGAATTAGAAAATGAAAATAAGGAAACCTTCTACGTGAATGAAAAAAGTGCAAACTATATCTTGGAGGAGTATTATCATAAAATAGGGAAGTGATTTCTTTCCTTTTCAATCATTAAAAAAGTTTAGGATGATGAAAGGTTAAGCTAAAGACCTTAACTTAGCAAATTTTATATAGTTATATTTCTTATTTAATTATAGTATTTAGGTTTTAAATTTCATGTTTTATAGTGATTTGTATTGCAAATTTTCTTATTTTTGAAGTATTTACAAGTTAAAAAAGCAAAGATATGGGACAAGGTGTGACAAATTTTAACATGTCATGATGCATAATCATGCATGGAATGTGAAGCCTCTTTCACAATCATGCTCCAAGGTCATAATCATAATAAAAGCGGAAGTAATGATCATACCTCATGGACAGAATAAAGCAATATGTGAAAAATCACTCTCACACCCCATTATACCCCTCCTTCTTCAACTCTAACCCTTTATATTCATCCTTTCTCTTTTTCTAACCCTATTTTATCTCTTAAAAACTTAGCAGCCACTCAAAATCTCTATCACATTTCTATTCATCTTACTTAGAGTTTTCACCAGTTTCTTTGTTCTTTCGCCTACATAAACATTCCTCTCTTATACATATCTAGTAATTTCCACACAAATATCACATCTTTAGAGTGTTTTTTACAATAATTCACTGAACTTTTTTCTCTTCACATTTTTGAGTGTTTTGGTATAATTTTATGTGTTCTTGGTTGATTTTTTAGGTATACAATTATTCATGGTAACAAGAATCAAACAAGTGCTAAGGCTGATAAGGTTGTAGATTTTAGAGCACCTTTTTAATTTATTCAAAAGAAGAAGGTATCCAATTCCAAACTCTTCGCTCTAAAGTTATTAATGCACCTAGATACTTTGATTTTGATATTATAGAAAAATTATGTTTGAAAGATAATATTGAGACTTTGAGTAATAAAATTTGATGGGAAATTTTTATTAAATTTTATTATGTTGTGTATAAGGAATTAACCCTTGAATTATATACTACTCTACAATTTGAGCTGCAGAATTTGGATGAATTTTTGTTTCAACCGAGGGACACTCATATAATTTGAATTACGATATTATGGAAGCAATTGGTGGACTTATTAGTTGGAGAATAATTGAAAAACATGATAATTCTCGTGCTAAGTAGTTGTTGTGCTGCAAAAAAGTCTACTAGTTTTATGCTAAAAAATCGCAAGTATACGGGTCATGACTTGTGGTTAAAAAGTAGATATCGATCCCACAGGGATTGATGCCTAGACACCACTTAATTTAGATTAATATTTAATTTAAAAATTTTTTTTTAATGAAAATAAACTAGAAGATTAAATTAAAATTAATTGACTAACAATGAACAATTGACAATACCAAAATGCAGAAAATTGGAATTCAAGGTTTCAATGACTAAAGATCACTTTGTCCCTATCTTGTCTCCCTTCTATTTTATTAATCGAATTGTGTCTCACCTAAGATGTCTAATTATATTAACTACCCTCTCTCAAGGTGTAATTAATTTTCCCAAATCAAATTAAATGAGGTTTATCAAGCAATCTCTCAATCAACCCAATCACTCCACCAATTTCACTAGTTATCAAGTTATCATATGGGTGATCAATTAAATTAGCCAAGATCTCTCTTTCAACTAATTAATCAATGTGATGAATGTAAGTCTATAGCATGCCAACTCTCGTTGTACGATCCTACACAGATTACCCTACTCAATCCCTCAATTTATTGCAAGGTATCAATATAATCAACATTAATCAAAGACATATTTCATTCAATTCAATAAAATAAGAGTTTAATAATATGGTTCAAAAGTAATCCCTAAAAACAAATCAGCCACTCATGGTGTCTATAATATCACCAACATTCAAATATTCCATCTTACAATGACTAGAAGAGATAAAAACGACAGAAAATTAAATAAAGAAAACTTCTTCTCTTTTTTGCCCAAAATCTGGAAATTTTGCTGTTAATATGCTATTTTCTCGATTGTGATTGATAATCCTTAAATCTCCACCTTCCTCAAGTCTCAAAACTTAGATTTTTCACTCAAGCAGGCTCATCTACAGAGGTGTATCATGTCCTTCTTCATCTATGGGGGTTTAATATCTTATATAGTCTAAAAAACCTAAAAATTAAGTGACCCCGCATATGTTCTTAGATTAAACATCCCACGATCTTAGGAATTGGCATGATTCCCACGATCATGGGATCTTGCAACAAAATGCTTCCTCTTTCCCACACTTAAATATTTGCTTATCCTCAAGCAAAATTAATACAACCAATCAATTTCATCACTTCATTTTTACAAAGATCAAAGTATACAATCCCCAAAATTTTAGCCAACTCAAATATCAAGTTACTACATATATCATGACTACTTTTCATTAGTGTACATAAGCAAACTTAACATATGGCACCATCACTCCAAGATATGTATAGATGCAAAATGAATCTTCCTCACATTTTCACTCATTTCTCTCAAGTGTTTGATGGTTAGTGTTTTGCTTAAACTTCCTATAGGAACTACACTACCATAGGCTTGCTATTACACCAATTATCCTCTACAATGATTGTATGCATAAATAGATCAAAAGGACTTGCTTAGGGTTGTAGGGTTGCAATGTGGTAAGGGTTAAGGTGGGTAAAGAGGGTAAAGGTTTTAACACAAGCATTCGTAAAGTAAAAAGCAGGTAAAAGCATAACAAAACATAATTATGAGATATATAAATGTAACTATGCTACTACTTTGCACTTATTGATGCTACTCAAGTGTTCTTACTGTTTCTTTTATTTTCTTTCTATTTTTAACATTATTTTTCATTTTTTCATTTTTTCTTTTTATATAGAAGAAACTATGACTAATATAGCAACTAAATACAATGTGATTCAAAAGCAGAAGTGTCCTCAACTCATCTCGGTAAAAATTTTCACAACAATCCCAACTAATGCATTACTTAATACTCTACTAAACTTGTGAATGGGTAGGTTAATTGGGTTTTGTGTGTTTTAAATTTTTTTGGGTATTTTCAAGAAATAAATGGTTAAGGCTCAATGGAGGTAGCAAGGGATAATAAAAGGGTAAGTCATTTAAGCCAAGAGTTAACACAAAAAAGGGCCTTAATCATCTCTATTAGGCATTCATCTAGTAGACTCAAACTGATTTAAAACATGTTCTGAAGGTAATAACCTAAGGAAGAATCCCACGATAAAGAAATGGAATGACTATAGATGGAGTCATATAAGCTCAATCCTTACATTAGCTTAAATGAAAATTCATTATGCATCCCTGCACTACCTCATTACTCAAATGTCAAATTGTGAGTAAGCTTATGTAACCAACTACTTTTCATCACTCAACATGGTTCACTTTTTACTCAAGTGGCCTAATCCAACTTCAAGTATGCATTTAATCTAAATCCAACTAGCATGACAAAATCTTACGGCAATACCAATCAACAAGATTTAAGTGCAGTTTCATTGCTTAACACAAAACAACATGATATGCCTAAACATGTATCCTAATTAACAAAATGCAAACAATGACTATAACAATGAAATTGACAAAACAAGTTTCAACTCCCCACACTTAAAGAGCACATTGTCCTCAATGTGACAAGGCAACCACAAAATAAGAAAAATGACAGCAAACTAAATAAATATGACAGCAAACCAAATAAAAGAAATCAAATCAAACAAAAGACATCAAACCAAACAAAATAAATTGACAGAATTTAAAAGTTTAGGGTAAGAAAAGCTTATGGAGATTATGTTGGAGAAGGTGTTGGAAAAGGGGCTTCAAAATTATTCCTCTAAAAGAACTCGAGCAATTTCTTCTTCAAGTATCGCTGTTCCTTGTGGACTTACCTCATATGGGTGTCGAGCTCGTTAATTTACGATGTCATTTAATGCTGATTGGAGGCCATCTGGTTGAGGATTTGCTGAAACCTATCGACCTCTACTAGTGCAGTTGGTTCCTTTTCCATTGGTTCTTCATGTGGCTCCGGGACCTCTTAGGATGTGGATGGTCAGGAAGTGGCTATATCTTTGCTTTCCTATTCTTCACTGTAGTGTGCGAGGATTTCAGAGTTCCATAGAATGAAGCTCTAAAATTTTAGAGCACCTCAAATAAGATATGTAAAACATATCGTATTGAGTGGTATGTACACTATCCACATGATAGTAGTAAAATAAAGCCAAAGCAGTAACAACATGAGACATGCCAAAATAAGAGCTCTTCTTATTCACAATACTCACAATCGATCAAAAAATCTGATAAGGCATATTGGTTTTTTTTTTGATCCATGCATCAAAGGAAAAAAAGTTCTTTGGCCAAGCATTTATTACTTTCACTTTTATTAAAAACCATTAAACACATAAATTTATGCAAAAGTAAATGCCCGTTGCTTCGGATTAAAGTGTTTGGTTTATTGCAAGAGTCAAAATTTACTTCACTCATTAGAGTTTTCTAGTAATTATCCACATCAAAGTCATTGTGATCATATAAATTTTTTGTGTTTGATAAATTGAAAATTGCAAAAATGACATGATAATCAAGTTTATGAACATCGCTAGCTAACCTAAACCAGAATACATCTATTTTAGGGTTATAGCATACTGTGCTGAAAAACCTAGTAGTCATCATAGGGTAAATAGGCACATTACAACAAATGAAACTATACCATCCTATGTTCGCAGCTAATCACTCAACATTCCACCTTACTCTTATGGTTTCTAATAATTCAAAATCAAAGTATCAGGGAGTGATTAATTCCCTGTCTCTAAAGTATCGGAAACACATACCTTCATCCTCTAAATAAATGGGAAATGGGGCACGAAAAGTTGCTACCAAATCAGGTTTACCTTCACTGGAGACTTGAAAACACAATTCGTTAGACAGTTTTTGAGCTGCCATCTTCTTTAGAGCCATTGAAAGATTAAAACCTACAAAAATAAGAAAGAGAGGGATGAGCTAATTTTTTAGAGAGAGAGAACAAATCTCATAAAATTGTTATATGTTTGAATGATTAATGCATGGTAAGAGTAAAGGATTGAAAGATTTATGAAAAGAGGTGAAGAAAATACCAAGAATCTAGTAGAAGATGAAGGATTTTAGAGAGTGTGAGAGTGAGTTTTGTAGGGTTAGAGAGAGAAGTTGTGAAAATTTGAGGAATGAATGAAAAAAGAAGAGGGGAGGGAATTTTAAAATTTCCCTCAGATGAGATTCCCATGATCAGTTTTTCTCTCCGAAAACTTTCTGGAAGGATTTCCCACGGTTATGGGAATCACTCTTATTCCCACAATCATGGGTTTACTCTCCAGAAACTTTCTAGAGAGTTTTCCCACAGTTGTGGGAAACTTTACAATTCCCATAATCGTAGGCTGGTGTAATGTCTTCACTTCTAAACCTTCTTCCAAGCCTAGCATGCATTCTCAATGATGTCACAACCTACAAACACCTTAAAATAATCTTACCAATAAGAAATTTTAAGAGAAAAACAAGTTGAAATTCAAACAAAATCCAAATAAACATCAATCAAACTCAAATCAAACATAATCATAACTGAATAAATCAAGCAAACAAGTTAACATGAACAATCAAAAGAAAGATAAACATGCTAAGTTAAGGTCATTAGCTTAACCATTCCTCATACATTCGTGAAGGAGTGGAAGAAAGGAAAGTAATACTTCCCTTTAAGTGCTCGCTATCTTCTCCAAAATCTTTTTTAGCTCTCTATTCACCACCTCCATTTAGCCACTAGTTTGGGGGTGGTAAGGGGTAGCCACTCTATGGTGAACATTATATCTCTTTAGAAGGGTCTCAAATGGTTTGTTGGAAAAATGACTCCCTCTATCGCTTATAATCGCTCTAGGCAGCCCAAATCTAGTAAAAATCCTTTTAATAAACTTTTGAACCACCTTGCCATCATTAGTTAGAGTGGCGACTGCCTCAACCCATCTGGAAACATAATCAACCCCAACTAATATGTAGGTGTTACCTGTAGAGGATGAGAATGGTACCATGAAGTCCAGACCCCACAAATTAAATATCTCCACCTTTATTATGTTTGAAAGTGGCATTTTATCTCTCTTTGATATGTTGCCCACTCTTTGACATATGTTGCACTTTAACACAAAATCTTAACATCCTTAAATAGAGGCGGCCAATAAAATCCACATTCCAAGATTTGTGCAGCAGTCTTGTTAGCTCTATAATGCCCTGTATAAAGTGAGCTATGACATTGAGTTAAAATTTCAGGCATTTCATCTTCAAGGACACACTTGTGAATCAAACTGTCAGTACATATCTTATAAAGTACAGGTTCATCCCAAATATAACAAGAGCATTGAAATAGAAAACGCTTCCTTTGCTGATATGAAAGATCAAAAGGAATAATACCACCAGAAAGGTAGTTTGTAATATCTGCAAACCAAGGACAGAAAGGATTATCTACCATCATTGAGGCCTTGTCAGGAAAGCTTTCCTCAATTTCTTCTTCCTTTCATGATGTTCTCCTTTAATTATCGATAAGTGGTCCACTACGACATTTTTTGCTCCTTTATTGTCTTTAATTTCAATGTTGAACTCTTGGAGCAAGAGTACCCACTGGATGAGCTGAGCTTTAGCATCCTTCTTGGCAAAGAGGTAACGTAATGCTGCATGGTCTGTAAACATCCTCTTTTGATTCTCTTCTTGAGCTACTAGTTTGGAACCTAAAACCTCGATGATCTTGTCCATTTTGCTCTCCATCTATCCAATTTGATCTTGCTGGAATCCCGGAGGTCCTTACGATCTTTCTTGGCCACATGCATTGTTTGTGCTCCAAGAAAAATTCAGATGGTTTTTCCACCCTGGATTATAAGTATTTAAGAACAGGTTATTAACTCTTTATGATTGGCCCAGGTAATTTACATGTTCTATTCCACTAGCTCCTAATAGAAAACATTCAGTTGAGCCATGGTTGTTCTATCCATATAACTCACATTGTACTTGCATCACCTTAGCTAATGAAGATGCTCCTTGTATGTTGTTTAACTACTTGGTAAGGGCTGTAATATGTGCCTACAAAGCAATAACAGAGTTAATACCATTCCTCGTAACAGATGGTCAGCTGATCACAAAGCTAGATTTCAATTAAATTCAAACGCCATGTTCTTTTTGAGTTGTGCTTTAAGCAGAAGTGAATATGATAAAGTTTACGGATGTGAAACTGGGAAGGAGATGTGTGATACTCTGTCCATCGTACATAAAGGCACAAACCAGGTGAAAGAGTCCAAGATCAGTATTCTTGTACATCAGTATGAGCTGTTTAAAATGAAAGAAGAT
>JAOQMS010056592.1:0-27124 GCA_027563885.1 Erythroxylum longipes | reverse complement strand
AATTGATATGTCTCATTTAGGTTAATTGTCTTTTCATATAGCCATTTTAAAGACAAATGAGAAGAGTCTCATTTATTGGCGTCTTTATGAATGATTAAAGAATGAAGTGATGCATTTGATGCAAATCTCTTCTTTCTTTTGATAAAAAATCAAAATTGAGAAGGTGTAAGAAGGTGTTCTTGCATTTTTGACTCTCTCTCTGCTATCTTACATGGTGTAGATGAAAATTGCATAAGAAGTGTCTCAAAAATTGGCTTCTTTCTTTTAAGGAAAAAATCTCTTCAAGTTTTCTTCTCCTTTACCACTAAAGGATCTTGTTAGCCAAGTTATCCAAAAAGAGCAAGTGGTAGATCGGATTGGTCGAGGATAGAATATCGAGAAGAGTATACAATTACGAGAAGAGGATATATCTCCTAGGAGAGGATACATTGCCGAGGATAGGATAGCACAACAAGGAGTTAAAGCTGTAGCGAAGGAGTTGGTAATATAATTTCTACCACCTTATTCTTATGTTTATTATCCTTATACCTTATCATGTATGGCTATGCATGTTGATTTGGTTATATTGCTTCTACTGCAATTTAGATTTCTAAAAATTTTTGAAATCTATCATTTTATCCAAATCGTGCATGCTTTATTTTTCTGATCCTACAATAAGAGGCTATACCATATGCTGATAATAATAAGATTGAGAATCATTGAATGCTACACCTAAATCATACCACCATCTAGCCATTGCTTTATCTATATTATGAGTTGCTTCTCTTAATTGTATGGCTCTACAAATTGAAGGTTGAGATCTAGGAGTTGTTCTTGGTGCAAAAAAATTTGACACTTACCTTCTTCTTTTCCTAACATTAGGTCTAGATGTATCATTCAGTTCTTACTAAGAGGGAACACTACCAACCTCAACATTTCCACTGTCATGATTAACACCAGTGAACAAACTTCCACCATCAATTTCATGATTCAGTCTCTCCCTTATATCTTTCTCATGTTGATATTCTTTAAGCAAAGTTTTCATTTGCTACTTTACATTATGACTCACTTTTTTACTGAGTTCCACATCTCCTTTAACCCCTAATAAATGCTTCTTTAATTGGGAGATTCCTCCACATTTCAATTGCTTGTTACAAAATAAGAAAATAGTATGGTTCTTTATACTGGGGATCAATACAACATGAGCCCAAGCTGGATCATTATATTTTACTAAAGCAGTTGAATGATCACGAGTACTTGAACTTCCTTCCATTTATCTGTAAAAATAAAAGAAGATATGTATCAAAATAAAAAAACATAATTTCATTATCAACTACTATCACAAAATATGTATTGATTAACTCAAAATTCCAAACTAATATAATTACATAATATGCATGTCCATTTTATATAATATAACTCATTTTGTATGATTACATCATGCACAAACAAATTTCATCCAACACAATTCACCAATAAGTAAAAAATCAACAATTCAAGTATTCAATATACACAATTACACAATATGCAGTCCATCATATATAATATAACTCATTTTGTATGATTATATCATACACAATTGAATTTCATCCAACACAATTCACCATAAGTCAAAAACCAACAATCTAAGTATTCAACATACATAATATCATAATACACTTAATAGTCATCAACTTGGATATGTTTGAAGAAAAATATAAAAAATTACATGCGTGAAGTGAATTGAATTTAATAAAAGAAGAAATTTTTTGCTTCATTGTGTATGACATTAGTTTATATAGATGATATTTTGGTATTTTCATCTTCAACAAAACGTCTTTAACATATTAAGGCATTCATTTATATTAGAAAAAAATAATCTATTAGTATCAAAATTCAAAATTTAGCCATTTTCTAGGAAAGAAATAGATTTTAAAGACACTATATTCAACAAGTTATATTAACAATTATGAAAAGAACTTTCAAATTCAAGAGTAAATTTCTTGTTCAATTTATAGACAGAAAATGATTTAAAAATTTTCAGGAAGCTTAACCTATGTTATGAAACAGATTTTGTAAACCATTATATGATATGTTAAAAAATAAACATGTTCATTGGACATAAAAATAGACCAAAATAGTCAAACAAATCAAAAGAAACATTAGGACATTAACCTTAAGGTGTGATTTTGATGTATATTGCTATAAGTAAGATTTCACCTTTTTGTGATTCAATTGTAGCAATGTAAATTGGAAGAAGATTTTGCGGTATAGTCTAAATGCATTACTTAAAGATATTGACTAACTTCCATTGCGAGCTCTATAAATCTTTTATTGTTCCGATGGAGAGAAGAACCTATGATTAGCTTTTTAGGAAATTTCCAAACAAACAATTTCAAAGAAATCTTTCAATTTCTTATTTTACTATATTCAACTCTATGCATTCCTTTATCCGTAGAGTACATTGAATGTACATAAATAGCTAATGGAAAAAGTAGGTTGTGAATCAATACAATATTTACAAGAAATAAATTGTTTTTCACCTTTAATTGTAGATCCAAAAACTAATTTGGTTAAAAATGTTTGGTTGTTCTTTACTAATTTAATTACATTAACATCATTATATAAAGAAAATTTATACATTTCATTTTATTATATTCATAAATTACTTACATTGCAATTGGATTTAACCATCATCAAATATTTCTAACTTTTAAAATTCAAACTCAAATTTCGTAAATCTCAACTGGCATAAAAATTCTAACAATTCTAACATAAATTCCATATTACATAACACAATCAAAACACTATTCAAACACAATTTAGGCACAAAAAAAGCAAGTCAAAAAATACAAAAAAATCAAATTTCTAATTTGATTAGACGGGTCAAGTTGGTTTAGTGGTGGGGTGGGTTTCTAGGTCGGGTCAAGTCAAAACCAGATACAAAAAATTATAGTTTTAGGAAGCAGTAATAGCGATGGTGGAGGAGAGCAGTTAAGCAGGGGCTAGACACGGTTGGGAGGGGGGGGCAAGAGCAATAAGCAAAGGAGGCTCGGTGGACAGGCATAATAGTAGATAAGGAGGCATGACGAAGAGGGAGATTACCAACTAACAAATGCGATAGAGGGAGACCAGCAGTCAAGGGGTGGTTATCATGACCTGGAACCACATCGGGCACATGACAATCACTGCATACCTGGGTTAAGAATACTTACAGTATCCTTAACCCGACTATGCAAGGCTAACTGAATATCTTTTTTTAAAAAATTGGAAAACACAAAAGAGAACATATAAGGTTATTTATTTATTAGTCCAATCGATAAAATAGAACCTTGCCATGGCTTTAAGCCAAAAGAGAACGAATGCATGCAGCATACATGACTCGGTTATGCATATGTAAGTTCTAAAATATTATTTCATGCAGTGGAAGTCATCTTTTGCACTCCAAGTGCAAAGTTGTTCAAATCAATGTTGCTTATTAAATACATGAGTACACTAGCATCTATTTGAGAATTAATTCTACTATACATTACCTAGGTTCAAAATTAACATACAATTCATTATGCATGTCTGAGGTTGGCTTAGTCCCATTTGAGAGACATGTTTTCCCCAACTCACCTCAAAAGAAAGTGTACACTCCTTTGACTTCAACAATCCTCAGTACGAGCTCCTTGATTCATAACTCCCAAGCCTTTATACATACAAATGCAATGTATTTACTACTCAACATATATCTTATATTTATACACCATCATATGAGTGTATAAAACATAATATCAAAAATTTTAAGCTATAAGATTCGGCCATAAAGCTTCTTACATGGTTACTTCTCTTATTATTCTCATAAGCTTTCTTTTTCATTTTCTAAGGCATTTAATGCCTTTGATCCAATACTTACACATTTCAAAGCATAATTAAGCACATTTTTACCCAAGAACATTAGGCCACTTCTTCTCAATCTAAGCAAAAATTCAAGTTTACTTTAAGTATACATGAAAGCCTCTTTCCAATGCACACCATTAAAATCCTTAAATCCTAAGCCAAATTCAGTCAGGCATTTTATCAAACTCCTAAAGGCATAAACTTGAAAGCCTCCTTCTAATGTACTTCTTCCTCATTTTTCATGATCAATTCACATTATATATACACAATTAACATCATAGAATTCATTTAAACTAATAATTTCAAAAGATATTCAAAATTTCACCAACTTTCAGCAGAAAGAGGGCATTTCAGTTTTGGTTTAAAGAAGCTTCTCCATGACTCATTTCATTCATATAAACCATGTCTCATACATATCAAGCATGGAGAACAACATATCTTAACACCAAATACAAAATCATAATGTAGATAGAGATGAAATTTTTTTAACCTAAACTGTCCTTTGGTGATATCTTAAAATTCCTTTGGTGATATCTTAAAATCCTTTAAGAATTTCTCAAATCTAATGATATATTTGGGTTCCTTGACCACAAATTAACTTAGAACACCTTGGTTTGGGTTGGATAATCAAAATAATGGTGAAAATTTGATGATGACTGAAAATTCTTCTTCTCCTCCACTCTTCTCCTTTCTTCTGCTTTTCTTTTAATTAAAAACAAAGTGTTTTTAATGTTTTATGGTGGAATACATGGCCACATAAGGAGAAGGGTCTAGATTTTGACTTTTCTTTGATCAAACATGGTGAATTTACCTTTTTTCCCTTAATTTATGTGAAATTACCAATATACCCTTCAAACTTTTCCTAAATTTACATTTAAGCCCTTATGTACATCAACCTTTTCAATTAAGCTTTCTAAGTGTTTAATATGTCTATAAATCATGTCTAATCATCTCTAAGGCATTAGAACACACACCATGACCATATCCATCCAATGGACTTGGTTTTACACACATAGAAATTTATATGTCAGAAATCTCCAAGATTTCGCATACCGATGAACTTTAAGTTCATGTAAGGGCATATAACATTATATATCATTGACATATATATCGAAAAGATTTAAATACATTTTTGAACTCATATACAACCATGTATATATCAATATACAATAGTATCTCCAAGTACGGACCAATACAAAAGGGCTCAAAAAATCTGACGTTTTAAGTACTCCCCCCTCAAAATAGTTTTGTCCTCGAAACTCTTAAGTCAAAAATACAAATAAATAGAGGTATTGATTTCTCATAATTTTCTCAGGCTCCTATGTCATCTCTTTATCCCTGTCGCTCTTCCAAAGAACTTTGACCGTGGGAACTTCCTTGCTACGTAACCTTTTTATCTGCCAATCCAAAATCTACACTGGTTTCACTTCAAAACTCAGGTCTTCTCTCAGCTCCACAGGAGGTGTCTCCAAAACATGAGATGGGTCTGGTATAGACTTCTTAAGCATCGAGATATGGAGCACATTATGGATCATATCCAAATCAGGTGACAATTCCAATCGATATGTCACAGTCCCGACGTGCTCTAGGATACGGAAAGGTCCGATATATCGATGGTTCAGCTTCCCTCCGCTTTAAAATCAGATTATAACTTTCCATGGTGATATCTGAAGAAAAACCATATCACCATGCACAAACTCCAATGGTCGTCACCTCTTATTCGCATAACTTTTTTAACGATCCTGGGCAGCTTTCATTTTCTTTTGGATGACTTTTACTTTCCGAGTGGTAATTTCTATCAATTCGACTCCTTCAACTTTAGCTGTACCAACCTTATCCCAATATAGAGATGTCCTGCATTTTCTCCCATAAAGTGCTTCATATGGTGGCATCCCGATACTTGTTTGATAATTATTATTATAAGAAAATTTTATCAAAGGCAAGTGCCAGTCCCAGCTTCCTTAGAACTCCATCACACATGCTCTCAGCATGTCTTCCAGTGTTTGAATAGTCCTCTCCGATTGACGATCATTTTGGGAGTGAAAAGAAATATTAAACTTTAGTTTAGTTCCTAAAGATTCTTGGAATTTTGACCAAAATTGGGAGGTGAATCTCGAATCCCTATCTGATATTATAAAAACTGGTACCTTGTGCGGCTTCACAATCTCATCAATATACAGTTTTCCCAACCTCTCCAATGAGTAGGTGGTGTGGATAGGTAGAAAATGAACAGACTTCAGTAATCTATCCACTATAACCTAAATAACATGGGACCCTTCAATGTACAAGGTAGTCCAACTACAAAGTCCATTGTCACGTTCTTCCACTTGCATTCCGAAATGGCCAAAGACTGTAACATACCTACTATCTTCTGATGCTCTGCCTTTATCTGTTGACATGAAAGGCATTTGGCCACAAATTCCACTATCTCTCTCTTCTTCCCTGGCCACCAATAGCTCTCTCTAAAAGTTCAATACATCTAGGAGTTATTAGGATGAATAACATAAGCTGAACTGTGAGCTTCTTCCAAGATTGCTCATTTGAGATCTTGGTCATCTGGCACATACACTCTGTTTCTGAAGATTAACAACCCTTCTTCTCTCAGTCAAAACCCCTCATCCTCTTTAGATGGTAATTTCTCTCGAATGACCTTTAACTCGGGATCTTCGACCTATGATTGCCTGATCTCATTAAATAGTGTTAGCCTAAATTCAAACCGTGCTAGCAGTGTCTCGTCATCCTCAGCCACTGAGAGTCCAACTCTAAGGCTTCGTATACTCATCAAATGAGTCATATAAGGATTTTTCCTAACAGTTACTATCGAATAGGATTTATGACTCAGTGCATCGGCTACCACATTTGTTTTTTGCAGTTGATAGTCAATCACTAAATCATAATCCTTAATTAATTCCAACCACCTCCTTTGTCTGAGTCTTAGCTCTTTCTGTGTCATTAGGTACTTCAGACTCTTGTAATTGGTGTATATATGACAAGTCTCCCCATAAAGATAGTGTCTCTAAATTTTGAGTGTAAACACCGTTGCGAGCTCCAAATAATGAGTAGGATAATTTAATTCGTGCTTCTTCATTTGTCTAGAAGCATATGTAATCACTCGCTTGGCCTGCATAAATACACAACTAAGTCCTTGACGACTGGCATCACTATATACCTCATACCCAACCCCCTGGGTAGGTAAAGCAAGCACTGATGCAGAATTCAATTGTCTTTTCAGTTCTAAAAACTTGCCTCACATTTATCATCCCACTAAAATTTTACCCCTTTCCTGGTAAGCTTTAATAAAGGGGCTGCAAGTACTAGAAGCCCTCAACAAATCTCTAATAATAACCAGCTAACCCTAGAAAGCTGCGAGCTTTAGTCACATTTTTGGGCTATTCCCACTCAAGTATAGCTTCCACTTTTTTTTGAATCCACATAAATACCTTCTCTTGATACCAAATGCCGAAGGAATTCTATCTCCTTCAGCCAAATTTCACACTTTGAATACTTAGCATGCAACTATCTTTCATGAAGTATTTGCAGCACAATCTGGAGATGTCTAGCATACTCCTCCCCGTCTTTAGAATAAATCAGAAGGTCATCAATGAAGGCTATGAAAAAATGATCTAAATAAGGATGGAACACCCTGTTTATGATGTCCATAAATGTTGCAGGTGCATTCGTCAATCCAAACGGCATCATCAAAAATTCATAATGTCCATACCTCGTCTGGAAAGGAGTCTTGTGCACATCACTTTTAGCAATCTTCAAACAAGTCATCAATCCTAGGGAGTGGATATTTGTCTTTTATAGTAACCCTATTTAAATATCGATAATCAACACATAAACGAAGGGTCCCATCCTTCTTCTTGACAAACAGTACTGGTTCTCCCCATGGTGAATGACTTGGTCTGATGAAGCCCTTGTCCAATAACTCTTGTAACTGAACCTTCAGCTCTTTCAATTCAGCTGGTGCCATGCGATATGGTGGTAAGGATATTGGTATTATCCCTGGGACTAAGTCAATCATAAAATCAAACTCCCAATCAGGTGGCAATCCAAGTAACTTCTTGGGAAAGACATCAGGGAACTCGCATACAATAGGAACATCTCCAAGTTCAACCATCTGTGGCAAAGTGTCAATCACATGTGTAAGGTATGCCTAGCATCCCCGACGAATCAACTTCTTAGCCTCAACCACCGATATTAAACGGCTTGGAAACACTCATCGATCACCAATAAATTTAGTCAGGACTCCACCCTAAGTTTCAAACTCCACCTCTTTCTTAATACTATCAACCCTGGCGAGATGCCTCTCTAACCAGTCAATCTATAAAATCACCTCGAAATCTTTGAGATCAAAAGGAAGAAGATCTACCTCAAAGATAACATCACCGACCTACCTCACAGGCCGCATATGCTTCATCATGAGCCACTTGCTCTCCAAGAGGAGTGATTATAATGAGAGGGGGATTTAATGACTTCAGGGGATGACTAATGTTCTCAGTGAAGGTCAAACTAACAAAGGACCTTTGCACGCTAGTGTCTATCAAAACTTTATCGTCTCTACCAAGAACACACATAACATCTAATAACATTATGCATTAATAACTCATACTATTTATGAGTTTATCGGTACTACAGTGTGAGGCTGTCTATAAGCCAAAGAGTTAGCAACTGTTGGTTCTGTGACTGCTTCAATGTTGTGTTCATCTGGTTCAGGTTGCAAAGGTCCAGTCTTGCAACATCTTCCCCTTCCTCGTCTAACCATGCTATCACTATAAAATTAAAGAAAAAGAGACTTTCTTTAATAAAATAGATCGAACTGAGCCTAGCTTAAGACTCAACTTCTTGACCAAAGACTGTTGACACCTAGGCTCAACTCCTAAAGCTCATGAATCTTTTGAAAACGATAATAAAACTTTTGAAAACATAAAAACCTTACTCTAATAACAATTTAATTGCCACAACCTAGAACCACATCGGGCATATGACAACCACCCCATATTGGGCTAAAGATACTCATAGTACCCTTAACCAGACTATGCAAGGCTAATTGAATATCTTTAAAAAAACATTTGGACAACACAAAAGGTTCACATATAAGGTTATTTACAAACCACAAGACAATTAAGAGTTAATTTACAAAATTTTAAAGCATATCAACAAATTCATAAGCCACTAGACAACAAAAGTACAAAATAGTGACTACCCACATATGGTAAAGCCCCGAACATGTCAAAAGACCACACAAACCACTCAGAGCTTCAAGCTCACCAAGTTAAATTGCATGGTTAGAAAGCAGAGGGGGGGTGAGTACACTTTGTACTCAGTGAGCGAGAAAAGTGTAAAAAAGACATATATCACAAATAGAACCCGATACATACCGAAACGATCTAAATAACATAAGGATAGTTTAACACATCAAACATACACATAACCACCTATGAAGTGAATCTGTATGACATAGAAACACATAGACTTATTCTATGACTTATGCCATACTGGTTAGGAACCACATAGGCCTAGCCTATTAATCACTCATTCAGTGAACATAGGTTCCAATTCCAATACATAAGAGCAGAAAAGCATCACATGTAAAAATCAAATCTCGTCAGGAAACCAAATCTCAGAATAAGCCAAAATAGTTATATATGTCACCACTAGTCGACCAAACTAGTATGCACACCCACCAGTCCTCGTGTTGCCTCGAATTTTATCTGTGGTGAGTCCAGGCTACGGTCGACAAGAGTGTCATGACCCTAAGTGATGACCTCGATGGTGACCAGACCTCTAGGTGTGCAATCACCAGTAAGTCCTCTAGAATGGTGTCATTACAAGGACTCGACTTTTATTTACTAGCGTCAAGGGTATGGGGGTCACTTAATCGATTGTGCCCATCACACAATTGACCAATTGTTTCCTCGCCAATCGAAAAAAAATTATATACAAATATTAGGTACAAAAATCAAGTAAGGTACCATGCCTTTATTTATCGATCCAACCGATAAAATAAAACCTTGCCATGGATCTAATCCAAAAAAGAACACATATATACATCATACATGACTTGGTTATGCACATCTAAGCTCTAAAACATTATTTCATGCAGTGAAAGTCATCTTTTGCACTCCAAGTGCAAAATTGTTCAAATCAATGTCGTTTATTAAATATATGAGTATACTAGCTTCTATTTGAGATTTAATTCTACTATGCATTACCAAGGTTCAAAATTCACATACAAGTCATTATGCATGTCTTGGGTTGTCCTAGTCCCATTTGAGAGATATGTTTTTCTCAACTCACCTCAAAAGAAGGTGTACACTCCTTTGACTTTAACAATCCTCAGTACGAGCTCCTTAATTCACAACTCCCGAGCCTTTATATATACAAATGCAATGTATTTACTACTCAACATATATCTCCTATTTATACACCATCACATAAGTGTATAAAACACAATATCACAAATTTTAAGTTATAGGATTTGGCCATAAAGCTTCTCACATGGTTACTTTTCTTATTATTCACATAAGCTTTCTTTTGCAATTTCCAAGGCATTTAATGCCTTTGATCCAATACTTACACATTTCAAAGCATAATTAAGCACATTTTTATCCAAGCACATTAGGTCACTTCTTATCAATCTAAGAAAAAATTCAAGTTTACTCTAAGTATACATGAAAGCCTCTTTCCAATGCACACCATTAAAATCCTTAAATGCTAAGCCATATTCAGTTAGGCATTTTATCAAAGACATAAAGGCATAAACTTGAAAGACTCCTTTTGATGTACTTCTTCCTCATTTTTCATCATTAATTCACATTATATATACATAATTAACATCATATAATTCATTTAAATCATCAATTTCAAAAGATATTCAAAATTTCACAAACTTTCAGCAAAGAGAGTGCATTTCAATTTTGGTTTAAAGAAGCTTCTCCATGACTCATTTCATTCACCTAAACCATGTCACATGCATAGTCAAGCATGGGAAATAACTTATCTTAACACCAAACTCAAAATCATAATGTAGAGGGATATGAGATAAAATTTACCTAAACTTTACTTTGGTGATATCTTAAAATCATTTGAGAATTTCTTAAGTCTAATGATAGATTTGAGTTCCTTGACCTTAAATTAAGTTAGAACACCTTGTTTTGTGTTGGAGAATCAAAATAATGGTGGAAATTTGATGATGACCGAAAATTCTTCTTCTCCTCTCTTCTCTTTTCTTCTCCTTTCTTTTAATTAAAAACAAAGTCTTTTTAATGTTTTATGGTGGGATGCATGGACACACTAGGAGAAGGATCCAAATTTTGACTCTTCTCAAATGAAACATAGTGAATTTACATTTTTGCCCTTAGTTTATGTGAAATTACCAATATACTGTAACACCCGACATCTGATTTACCCGGTACAACAGACCAAAAAAAATGGTATTTGAGTCTATTGTCATTAAAACCAGGACATTGAATTATAATTTTTGATGACATCAAATTAATGATTGATATTTTTGTGGTCGTCACAGGAAATTGTAAGAGCGGTTTTTAAGGAACCAGTACAAGAGGGGCATTTTTGTAAATAATGAAAAAGTTGCTTATAGAGGAAGCTAAGTGGAAATGAGACAAAACACTTGTCTTCCTTCTCCCTCACATAGCCAAAATCACCATGAAAGCTCCTCTCTCAATTTTTCAAGCTTTATAACTAGAAAGTGAAGGAGAATCAAGTTGATTAGTCAATACAAAACGGTAAGCTTCAATCCCTACAATTGATTCTAACGATTGGAATTTAGTTTTTCACTTTCTTTTGCCATAACTATGAAACCCACTTGATGAAATTTATGGGTTTGATGATTTTGATGATGGATTCTTATTCTTTGATGTCTAATGACTGATTAACATGAGGAAATTTTCATTTTCTATGGTGATTTGGGCCTAAACCAAAACCTAGGGTTTTGGAGTTCAAAGCTGCCAAAGGAGGCAGATTCGTAGGTTCTTCTTATACTATTTTCTTGAGCTATTTAACGTGTTATTTTGAAGAAACTCAAAATTGGAAAGTGGTCCATATGGGTGTTTACTATATCCCTGAATTTTTGTTTCGAATTTAGGGTGAGCCAAAAATGAGATATAAGTCCTTAAATGAAACTGGTTCAGAATACCAACGGGATTGAAACACGATGATTGTTAATTGTTTGAGGACATTAGAGCAAGAATTGGATAATGAGTTATTCTTATTAAATGCTAAAAAATGTGTTATGTAAGTTTTGTATAAAGTAGATTTTAATTGGATGAGTATCCTGTGAGATATGGCTAAATAATTGAAGGGTGTTATTGACCTTAGTGACACAAAAGAGAACAGAAATAAGAAAGCCTTAGAAAAATCACAATAAATCCAAATTACACTATTTTTAAGCTGTCTTTGGATATGTGATAGCCTCATGAGTCTATTAAGAATGGAAATTTGAACCACCCAAATTGGATAAGAAATGAATAAGTGATAATGATTTTAGTCAGGAAGGGTTCAACTCGTGACAGAATATTAAGGCTAACTGTAAATGGGATATTTGGAAGCTTTAATGACCGAATTAGAAAATGGTCGTAAAAGAAACAAATGTGACTTTATGTGTTAAATAGATGTATGGAAATTATGAGAAATATGGACCTATGTAGAAAAAGTTATGCCTTAGCGAATGAGACCTGCACAAATGAATCAGTTAAACCGAATAGGTTCAAGTATGATTAAGCTAATCAAGAAATAAAGAATCGAGTATTCGAAATTATGAGCTAAATTTGGATATAATGAAGAAAAAGACTCCTAATTTCAAGGGAAAATTTGGCTTGAAACCATTTTGACCATTATAGAAGAAAATATACATTTATAATGATGTATGTTAAGAAATGAGATTTGTACTAATGACTAATGCGGGTATACGTAACTTTTATGCACGCTACCTAACAACATGTGAAAGCAGAAGAGAAATAGAACTAGAAGTCGTACCTAGTACCTCTCAAGTTCCAGAAGATTATAAAAGAGATAAGAACCCCTGAGATAGTCGAGGTGAGTATAATCATGCTACTATACTTGTGTAGTAATCCTTTTTTTTTATCTTACGACCTGTTGAATTGTTCTTGAATCTGTATGACTTATTTGATATATGACTCCAAGTGATTGAGTCTAGCATGTTGTATACCACATTGGCAAGATGATATTCAGATCCTTTGCATCTTATGGTTCCCTTGTTATGTTGAACCTATTAATTGCAATTCTTTGATGAACCATATTTTTTTCTTGTTAGCCATGATTGATGAGTTCACAAGATATCCAGCTAGTGGAGTATATTATCAGACCACGTGCACATAGGTAACCTGCCGGTGATGGGTCAGATCTAGGTCTTACCTGGAGAGGATAAGCCTCCAGGGGCAGGGTTAGGCTAACCTTGTCTAGAATTAGGAAAAGGGGAGATACGTTGCACTAACATGCCTCTGTCTTTTCCTAAGAAATTCAGAAAAATTAGAACACATAAATGAGAAATAGAACTCAGAAATTGAAATCCTGTGGAATTCTATCAAAGAAAGAACCCATAACTCAGAAAAGAATTCAGAAAGCAGATTCTTTTTATAATAGAACAATTCATATTGATATTTATTATTGATACTCATGTGATTGCCGTAATTGAAATTTCTACCTGTTTATTATTGATACCATGTATTGTTGTTTAGAATGCCACAGACCGTTCTTATGAAGCTAGCCTTGTGTTACCTAGCCTCACAAGCATAGTAGCATGTTTTTATCTCACTAAGTCATATTGTAGACTCACCTCTCACTATTATCATTTCAGGGGATTAGCAAATCGTACGAGAGAGAAATCCAAGCCTTTTGAGACTCGCTTGGATAAACAGTCAAGTAAATTTTTTTACATGATGTAAATTGCAGATACTTATAGCTGCTCCATGGTTTGTAATAATCATATGTACATGATACATGTATGGATATGCTATGTTATTGAGAATGATGTCAGTTGATGATTGATATGATCATAGATTGGCAGATTATAAGTAGATAATGTATGTTAAAATTACAGATTGAGATCCTTGCTTCATTTAAAACTATTAAGCAGTTATATGGAATATTAATTAGACAAACGAATGGGTCAACCAGATTTTCAGTAGAATATAGAAAAGTTACGCTTACTACTGGTTTTGGTGGCATTAAGCCTACCCATCCCCTAGTGCCAACACGATCCAGAAGGCGGGTCATGTCAGAGGGTATCAGAGCCAAAGGTTTTATAGCTAAAGATTTCATAAGAGTAAGGATGTATGGGGGAATGAGAAGTAGAATGGATAAGCTACTAACCATACAAAGAACCCAAAACACATCAAAGGTATTTTCGAATACCTTCCTAGTCCTAAGCAGCCCAATAAAATAGAGATGAACAGAATGTTGAAAAAGCATAGTTAATGAGAATAATATATAAATATGTATATGATATGATATATGCATATGATATTCTTGCATGAGTATGACACCATGGAGCATAGGATCTACATCATGTCAATAACATGTTATTTTGATAAATCATTATATCTAAATGATTTTAAATTTTTTCCATAATAGAGACGCATTTTAGAAGAAGAACACCTCCTTAACGAGGACGAGGTCATCCTAGAAAGAAGGAAATTCTGACTGTTGTACCTGATGTCAAATTTGTACAGTAGGAACAACAAGAAGAAAGATCTCCACCCAGAGTTAGGAGGAGATCAGAGATAGAAAATGAACCTGAACTTGAACCCCCAGCTGCTTAGGGTGAAGATGTTAGAACCTTACAACAAAGAATAGAAGCCTTAGAAGCAGAGAACCGAGCCTTAAGAGAAAGGCAAGAGGTTCTAGAATTGAGAGAAGAAGTAAGAATAGTTAGAGAAAGAGAAAGAGAGAGACCTCAGGGTATACCTGAAGTTGTTCCTGCACCACCACAGCCAGTGCAAATGCCTAGAGGTTTACCTAGACGAGCTTTAGATGATGAAGGGGTAAGTACCAATGATTTCTTGAAATTACAAACCCCTATGTTTTGTCGTAGGAGATATGAGGATCCCCAAGAGTTTATTACTCATACTGAGAAAATGGTCGGGAGATTGACTTGCTCTGATGCATGGATCATAGAATTAGTGGGGGTTAAATTAACAAAGAATGCCTGGGAATGGTTCCAGAGGAATATCGAGGAGCAATTATATGGTGGGAATCCTCCGACGTGGGAATTCTTTAAATAGGCATTAATTGATGAGTTTATTTATCCATATGAAAGACAGAATTGAGCCCTGCAATTTGACAGGCTCAGACAAAGCTTTAGTATGAGCGTGGATGATTATGCAAGTGAATTTCTACGCTTATGCAAATTTGCTACAGTAATTGTACCTACTGAAGCTGCAAAAATGGAAAGATACAAGTTGGGTCTCATACCTTATTTGTATGGTGCTGCTGCAGCTATTGACTTCCCTAATTTGTCGAAGTTGATTGATAAGACTAGACAAGTGGAAGCAAAGTTTAAAGAGGGGAGAGCAGAAAGAGAATGGAGAAAGAAAGGTAAAGGTTAGAGTAATAGAGGCCATAGAGAAAGAGATAGCTTTCAGATGAGACAAACAGAACAAACAATACAGTCTGCTCCTCCAGAACCATAGAAAGGGAGTCAAGACAAAGGAAGAAATCCAGGTGCATTAGTATTTTCAGCACCTATTGGTACACAGAACCCAGCTAAGAATAGAACACAGCAACCTCCAACACAGCCACAGACTAGAACTACTTGTAATGTCTGTGGGAAAAATCATCATGGACCCTGTAGACTTGGGTTCAGAGGTTATCATAGGTGTGGACAGTATGGTCACTTCATTAAAGATTGCCAAATGCAAGAAAACCAAGCAGCTCCATCCCCAGTTTCACAAACTACTGTGCAGATAGACAAACCTGTTAATAGAGGCCCAGCTTGTAGAGGTAGACCTCAAGGACAAGTTCCCACCTAGAATACAGGGCAGATGCCAGTACCGGCCCCAGCAAGTAGAGGTCAGGGGGGAGTGTTTGTTATATATCCCCAAGAAGCACAGGCCTCTAATATAGCTGTAACAGGTAATCCTATGCAAACCTATTGATATTCAATTGAATTACATAAAATGTCTATGCTCTGTTATGACAAAGATATGATTTTTCTTTTATTATGATGATAAAACAATGTTGATATAGGTATAATCCTTATCCAGAATGAGAATGCTAAAGTCCTATTTGACTCGGGTGTTACTCATTCATTTATAGCACCGAGTTTGGCAAGAAAGCTAGATAAAGAGAGAGAATTAATGAAAGACCCTCTATTCATAATTACACCCTTAGGGGAAATTGTTGAAGTGGAATATATTTACCCCTCATGTGCAGTGGAAATAGAGGGTACAAAATTTCTGGCAAATTTGATCGAGTTGGCAGTATTCGAATTTGATATTATCTTGGGTATGGACTGGTTATCAAATCACCATGCTATAATGGATTGTTATGCCAAAAAATTATACTTAGGTCTGATCCAGAAATAGAAGTGTTATATCAGGGTGACCGAATTGGGTTTTCTGTTAATAGAATATCAGCTATGCAAGCCCAAAGACTTCTAAGAAAGGGACGTAAAGAGTATGTAGCTCATGTTAGGGATACCAGAAGGGAGATCAGTGAGTTACAACAAATCCTTATAGTAAGGGATTTTCTAGATGTGTTTCCAGAAGATTTGCCTGGATTACCACTAGAAAGAGAAACAGAGTTTAATATAGAACTCCTTCCTGGTACAAACGCTATCTCAATTGCTCCATACAGAATTGCATCTATAGAACTAAAAGAGTTAAAGGTGCAGTTGCATGATTTGATTGATAAGGGGTTTATTAAACCCAGTAGTTCACCGTGGGGTGTACCAGTGTTATTTGTTAAGAAAAAAGATGGATCCCTGTGGTTAAGCATATATTATAGGCAGTTGAATAAAGTAACTATTAAAAATAAATACCTCTTGCTCAGATTAATGATCTGTTTGATCAATTACAGAGAGCAAGTCATTTCTTTAAGATTGATCTTAGATCTAGATATCATCAGTTGAGAATCTGAAAAAAGGATGTGCCAAAAACTGTCTTTAGAACCAGATACGGACACTATGAATTCCTGGTGCTTTCTTTTGGTTTAACGAATGCACCATTAGCCTTTATGGATATGATGAATAGAAACTTCAGGCCATATTTGGATAAATTCATTGTGGTTTTCATTGATGACATATTGGTATATTCCAGGGGCCAAGAATAACATGAAAAACACTAGGCAATGGTGTTACAAATCCTTAAAGATAATTAGTTATATGCTAAGTTGGCAAAGTGTGAGTTCTGGCTTGATAGAGTTAGTTTCGTGGGTCATATAGTTAGTAAAGAAGGGATTCAAGTAGATCCTCAGAAGGTGGAAGCAGTATCTAATTGGCCTAGACCTACTAATGTTACCGAAATACGAAGTTTCTTAGGCATAGCTGCTTATTACAGACGATTTGTAAAGGAATTTTCCAAGATAGCTGCTCCACTGACGAAGTTAACACAAAAACAAGTGAAATTTGAGTGGGATGGTTCCTGTGAGCAAAGTTTCCAAAAGCTTAAGGAATGTCTCACATTAGTTCTAGTGTTAGCAGTGCCTTCAGGGCAAGGTGGTTAAGTGATATATAGTGATGTCTCCAAAATTGGTTTAGGCTATGTATTGATGTAGAATGGGAGGGTAATTGCCTATGCTTCCAGATAATTAAGGAAACATGAAGTAAACTATGATACCCATGATCTAGAAATGGTAGCTATGATAGTTGCATTAAATATTTGGAGACACTATTTATATGGTGAAAAGAGTGAAATATATACAGATCATAAGAGTCTTCAGTACATTCAACAACAGAAAGAGTTGAATCTAAGACAGAGACAGTGGATTGAGTTACTAAAGGATTATGACTGTCAGATCTTGTATCACCCAGGTAAAGCCAATGTAGTGGCTGATGCCCTGAGTAGAAAATGGATGGGGAGTTTGTATCATATCCCTATTCAAAAGAAAGAGCTAGTTAAAGATTTAAATGGGTTATTTAATATGGGATTGCACTTAGAAGTATCTGATTCTCAGGTATTACTTGCTCAGTTTCAGGTGAAACCTAATTTAATTGATGAGATTAAAACTACCCCAGACAGTGATCCTGAGCTAGCCAAATTGAGAATAGTTGTACAGGATGGTAAGGTGACAGAGTTCAGTAATGTAGATGGAGTATTGAAATGTGGTAACAGGTTATGTGTACCTGACATAAATGGGCTAAGACAAAGAATTATGCATGAGGCACATTATACACCCTATAGTGTTCACCCTGGAACCACCAATATGTACCATGATGTTAAAGGTCTATATTAGTGGTCGGGCATGAAGAAAGATGTAGCTCAGTGTGTATCCACCTGTTTAACTTGTCAACAAGTCAAATTTGAACATCAGAAACCTACTGGACTACTGCAGGAGCTACCGCTACTTGAATGGAAATGGGAGCGGATTACCATGAATTTTGTGATTGGACTGCCAAGAATGCCTAAGGGGCATGATTCTATTTAGGTTGTAGTCGACAGACTCACCAAGTCAGTCCACTTTATAGCAGTTAAAACCACTTATAGTGCAGATCAGTTAGCCTAGTTATATATTGACAGAATTGTGAAGTATCATAGAGTGTTAGTGTCTATTATTTCTTATAGAGGAACACAATTCACTTCTAGATTCTGGCAGAAACTACAAGAAGCCATGGGTACATAACTAAATTTCAGTACATCATTCCACCCACAGACTGATGGGCAATCAGAGAAAACCATCCAAACACTCGAAGACATGTTAAAAATGTGTGTCTTAGACTTTGGTGGAGATTGGGAACATCATTTGCCTTAATAGAATTTGCTTACAACAACAGTTACCATTCCACCATTGGGATGACACCTTACGAGGCATTATATGGTAGAAAGTGTAGATCTCCACTATGTTGGACAGAAGTAGGAGAGAAACAGTTAGAGGGACCAGAACTAATTCAAGAAACATCTGTAAAAGTTCCTCTGATACAAGAAAGATTAAGAATGGCCTTCAATAGGTAAAAGAGTTGTATAGATTCTAAGAGGAGGGATGTACAGTACGAACCAAGTGATCAAGTTTTCTAGAAAGTCTCTCCTATGAAAGGTGTAGTTAGATTTGGAAAGAGAGGGAAGCTAAATCCTAGATATATTGGACCATTCAAGATCCTTGAAAGGGTTAGAAATGTGTCATATCGGTTGGCTTTGCCTCCTCATCTTAGCTACGTGCATCCAATTTTCCATATATCAATGTTAAGAAAGTACACTCTAGATCCTTCTCATGTATTACAAACCCCAAAAGTGGAAATAGCAGAGAATCTTTCTTATGAAGAAACTCCAATTGCCATCATGGACAGATAAATTAGAAAATTGCGGAATAAAGAGATTTCAATGATTAAAGTCTAGTGGCGGAATCAAAGAGTTGAGGAATGTACATGGGAAACAGAAGAATCAATGAGAACCAGATATCCTTAGTTATTTTCCAATAAGGTAAATTTCTAAAATTTGTGGGCAAATTTTTAATAAAAGGGGGAGAATGTAACACCCGGTAACTGATTTACCGGTACAACAAACAAAAAAAACGGTATTTGAGTCTAATGTCATTAGAACCAGGACAGTGAATTATAATTTTTGATGACATCAAATTAATGATGTTTCGCATTTTTTTCGGTCGTCACAGGAAATTGTACGAGCAGTTTTTAAAGAACCAGTACAAGAGGGGCATTTTTGTAAATAACGAAAATAGTGGTTTATAGAGGAAGCTAAGTGGAAATGAGACAAAACACTTGTCTTACTTGTCCCTCACATAGATGAAATCACCATAAAAGGTCCTCTCTCAATTTTCAAGCTTTGTAACTAGAAAATGAAGGAGAATCAAGTTGTTTAGTTGATACAAAACGGTAAGCTTCGGTCCCGACACTTGATTCTACCGATTGGAATTTAGTTTTCACTTTATTTTGCTATAACTATGAAACCCACTTGGTAAAATTTATGGGTTTGATGATTTTGATGATGTATTATTATTCTTTGATGTCTAATGACTGATTAACATGAGGAAATTTTCATTTTTTATGGTGATTTGGGCCTAAACCAAAACCTAGGGTTTTGGAGTTCAAAGCTGCCAAGGGAGGCAGATACGTAGATTCTTCTTATACAATTTTCTTGAGCTGTTTAGCGTATGATTTTGAGGAAACTCAAAAATGGAAAGTGGTCTATATGGGTGTCTATTGTATCCATGAATTTTTTTTTTGAATTTAGGGTGAGCCAAAAATGAGATATAAGTCTTGAAATGAAACTGGTTCAAAATACCAACGGGATTGAAACACGAAATGATAGTTAATTGTTTGAGGACATTAAATCCATAATTAGATGATGAGTTATTCTTATGAAATGCTTGAAAATGTGTTATCTAAGTTTTGTATAAAGTAAATTTTAATTGGATGAGTATCCTGTGAGATATGGCTAAATAAGTGAAGGGTGTTACTGACCTTAGTGACACAGAAGAGAACAGAAACATGAAAGCCTTATAAAAATCACAATAAATCCAAATTACACTATTTTTAATCCTTCTTTGGATATGTGATATACTTATGAGTTTATTAAGAATGGAAATTTGAATCATATCAATTGGATAAGAAATGAATAAGTGATAATGATTTTAGCCAAGAAGGGTTCAACTCGTGAAAGAATATTAAGGCTAACTATAAATGGGATATTTGGAAGCTTTAATGACCGAATTAGAAAATGGTCATAAAAGGAAATATGTGAATTTATGTGTTAAATAGATGTATGGAAAATTTGAGAAATATTGTACCTATTTAGAAAAAGTTATGCCTCCACGAATGAGACCTGCGCAGATGAATCAATTAAACCGAATAGGTTCAAATATGATTAAGCTAATCAAGACATAAAGAATCAAGTATTCGGAATTGTGAGCTAAATTTGGACATAATGAAGAACAAGACTCCTAATTTCAAGGGAAATTTTGGCTTGAAACCATTTTGACCATTATAGAAGAAAATATACATTTATAATGATGTATGTTAAGAAATGAGACTTATAATAATGACGAATGCGGGTATATGTAATTTTTAAGCATGCTACCTAATAGGTTGTGAAAGCAGATGAGGAATAGAACTAGAAGTCGTACCTAGTGCCTCTCATGTTCAAGAAGATTAGAAAAGAGATAAGAACCCCTGAGATAGTCGAGGTGAGTATAATCATGCTACTATACTTGTGTGGTAATCCTTTTTTTTTATCTTACGGCCTGTTAAATTGTCCTTGAATCTGTATGACTTGTTTAATATATGTCTCCAAGTGATTGAGTCTAGCATGTTGTGTACCATATTAGCCAGATGATATTCAGATTCTTTGCATCTTTTGGTTCCCTTCTTATATTGAACCTATTAATTGCAATTCTTTGATGAACCATATTTTTTGTTGTTAGCTATAATTGATGAGTTCACAGGATATCCAGTTGGTGGAGTATATTATCAAACCATGTGCACATAGGTAACCCACCGGTGATGGGTCAACTCTGGGTCCTACCTGGAGAGGTAGGCTGCCAGGGGCAAGGTTAGTCCAACCTTGTCTAGAATCAGAAAAAGGGGAGATACGCCGTACTAACATGCCTCTATCTCTTCCTAAAAAATTGAGAAAAATCAAAACTCAGAAATGAGAAATAAACTCAAAAATTGAAATCTTGTGGAATTCTATCAAAGAAAGAACCCAGAACTTAGAAAAGAATTCAGAAACTAAATTCTTTTTATAATAGAACAATTCATATTGAGATTTATTATTAATACTCATGTGATTGCCGCATTTGAAATTTCTACCTATTTATTATTGATACCATGTATTATTGTTTAGAATGCCACAGACCATTTTTGTGAAGCTAGCCTTATGTTACCTAGCCTCACAAGAATGGTAGCATATTTATATCTCACTGATTCATGTTGTAGACTCACCTTTCACTATTATCATTTCAGGGGATTAGCAGATCGTACGAGAGAGAAATCCAAGCCTTTTGAGACTCACTTGGATAAACAGTCAAGTAAATTTTTTGACATGATGTAAATTTTAGATACTTATAGATGCTCCATGGTTTGTCATAATCATATGTACATAATACATTTATGGATATGCTATGATATTGAGAATGATGTCAGTTGATGATATGATATGATCATAGATTGGAAGATTATAAGTAGATAATGTATGTTAGAATTACAGATTAAGATCCTTGCTTCATTTAAAACTGTTAAGTATGTATATGGAATATTAATCAAACAAACGAATGGGTCATCCCAGATTTTCAGTAGAATATAGAAAATTTAGGTTTACTATGGGTTTGGTGGCATTAGGCCTACCCATCCCCTAGTGCCAACACGGTCCAGAAGGCGGGTCGTATCATATACTGTTCAAACTTTTCCTAAATTTACAGTTAAGCCCTTATGTACATCAACTTTTCCAATTAAGCTTTCTAACTATCTAATAAGTCTATAAATCATGTCTAATCACCTCTAAGGCATTACAACACACACCATGACCATATCCATCCAATGGACTCAATTTTCTTATATGTCAGAAATATCTAAGATTTCGCATACTAATGAACTCTAAGATCATGTAAGGGCATATAACATTATATATCACTGACATATATACTGAAAAGATTCAAATACATTTTTGAACTCATAAACAACCATGTATATACCAATATACAGTAGCATCTCCAAGTATAAATCAATACAAAAGGGCTCAGAAAATTCGATGTTACAGTGGTGGCATCGCAATGATGGCCAAAGGGAGACCTAAGATGACGGCAATAATGAGAGATGAGGAGGAAAATTGAGAATGTTGAGAGGAAGAGAGAAAAAATTAAATGAAATTGTGAGGGAGAAAGTCTCTGTCGGGAGGGGGGTTGGTGTTTTTGTTAATTTTTTTGTAATTTAATCCCTAGAATAGTGAAAAATTACAATACTAACCGATATTTGGTTAGTATTTTAATCAACCAATACTAGGTGAAACATTAGGTACCAGTCTGTACCAAAGAAGGAGATTTCATACATTCTTTTGGCCGATACGGTACAAAATTCACATCTTTGATAATAAGTAAGAAGTATAATTTGTTGAAGTATATTTTTAATTAAATTTTGTTAAAAAAGTCAAGATAATTGGAAATAGTTTCCAACCGAATTTGAAAATTGTTTTCAAATCAAATTAAATTTGTATGTGGAATAAAAATTTAATTCATTAATAAATCAATGAGTTTAATATAGGTTAACTATCCAAAGAGTTGGAAATATTATTTTAGAATATGAAGATCAATAACTAGAATCAAACAAGACTTGATGTTCATACACATAATTTGATTACATTGGATTGAGAAATCATATGATATTAATATATGTTTGATATATTTTGATGTGTATTTGATTGCATGTTTTGTATGTATGAAATTATTATATATATTTTTTGATAAGATAAATAAAATTAAATCCCTCGTTAAGATATTAAGTACATATTTTGAACATAGTTATTACCTTATATTTTTTATAAGGTTATACTATAGTTCTGTTTATTTTTAAGCTTATTAAGCAAACTCAAGGTTGTTTTAACCATAATATGTTTAGTTTTATAATAACGAATCATACTTAACTAAATTTGTGTAATTTGGATGGATAAACTTATGATCATATGAATTTAATGATAGTTAGAATTACATATAAGATATATTTTGGCAAAAGTTATCACTGAATGAATCTAGGAGTTATATGAGATATAATTGATAAAGTTGTTATTTACCTAATTTAAATTTAGTTACTTTAATAAGCAAAATTAAGATCAACTAAATTTAAATGAGATCTTAGCTTATTATAGATATTAGAGTAATCTTTCTAGATAGTAGTGAGGGCTGTTATTTTAAATAAAATAATGGGAGAAACTATATATATGATTAAAGTCTTAATCTTATTTGGTTGTCATAGCTTATAACCAATTACTTGTTTTTCTTACATTTATATTTTATTTAGAGTAAAAATTACATTGTTTTAGTATGGTTGATACTAAGTTATGAGTGAACTAAATGTCTTGGATATAGCTTAAGTTTGAGAAGAGTTATCAAAATTCGATAGAAAAATTTTATGTCTATTATGCAATTTCTTTATTAATCCCTGTTGAGGATTTAAGTTTTAGAGATATTATCAATATATAGATGAAACAATGTAATAACATTTTATGGTGACTAATATCTTATGAACTTTAATGGAAAACATATAAGACGTATATCAACACTTTGATGTCATATAGAGTTGAAAGGAATAGTACTTTGATGGAATTGTTCCTCTCAATTTAACATATTAAATACATAAACATGGGCTACAATTGAAGGTGTTTTCTATAGTATGATAATAGTTTCCATTAGAAGAAAAATTATTACATGATGTTTCTTACCTATACGTAATATCATAAATATCATATATATTTTTAATGTATGCTTTTGAGTATTTGATCATGAACTTATATTCAACAAAATTACAATGTTTAAGGAATGATAAGAAACAAATCGTTGAGTAAAATTATTTTATCTACGTTTACACAAATAGTTTATATATATTGGATTAAAGGAGATTTATGCTTAACACAAGTGGCAATAATAAAAAATTTGGAGAACCAAGACTATCCTTTTATGTCATATTAGTTAAATCAATATAATGAGAATTATAAAGTCATAGACAAGGATTTATGTAGTACTTACCTCTTATAGCCTAAACTTTAAAATATTTAGTACTCACCTCACAGGGCTTTAGCCTAAGCTTTTTTTTCCTACCTAGCATGATTATGATTATGATAATGATAATGATAATGATTACGATTAGGATTAGGATTATGATTACAATTATGATTATGTTTATGTTTATGATTATGATTATGATTATAATTATGATTATGATTATGATTATGATTATGATTATGATTATGATGACGACGACGATGATGGTGGTGGTGGTGATGGTGATAATGATCATGATCATGATGATCACGACGACGACAAAGATGACGACAATGATGAAACACTTTGATGAGATCAATGTGATGAGATATAAATTTTTTAGTTATCTATAAAAAAAAAAGAGATTTTATAATGAATACCTTCATAATTAAATTTTGTATTGGTATGGATTTATGCAAGGTGGGAAATACAATATGAGATATTTTATTATGAATTATTTATTTCTTCTATAGTTACCTAATAGAACAACTTTCTTTTAATAGTTCTAAGTAAATTAATTAGCAAGATTCCATATTTAGATATAAAATGGTATGAATTTGATAGTGACTAAGTTAATGAGTTACGAATTTGATGCTTAGTTAAATCATATATTAAATAATAAGATCATAACTAAATCAGATGATATAAAGTTTTAAGATATCCAAAATATTGAATATAATCTTTAAAATACTATTAAAAATGTTTGTTTAAATGTACATTTAGAATAGTATTCTTAAGAAAAGTAGTAAGAGTAAGATGAAGTTTGAAAGGTTTCACTATCAGACAATACATCCAATTATAACTAGTTCCTTGTTTCATACATTTGATGCATAATTGAAAGGTCATAAGACATTTAAAATTTCACTTTTATAATGAATTCAAAGAGTTTTCTTTTGGAGATGATTGTGGATTTATCATGTCTATAACAAGGTTAGTAAAAGTATAGTTGTATTCTTTAATGGGAGTGTATAGAGACATATTTCATAGAGAACGATAATTCACATTTTTAAATTGTTAAATATATGTTAGTTTATGAGAAAGTCTTATTAGATATGAAAAGGTAAGAAGATATATCTATAGAGATAGATAGGGAAATTTTTTACCTACTATAAGCTCAAGTATATTGATATTATACTAAAGGTGTTTACTATTCGAGATATCTGATACTTATGAAGTATTAAAGATATCTATTATTCTCTGTGTGAGTTAATATTTGAGACTAAGTTCAAAGTTGTTGATATTAACTTTATAAGTTAATCCTTGTTAAGGCATATTTTTACTTCAAAAATATTATTTTGAGATTAGAAAGGTTCCAATATAACATTAATTTCTAATTATTCCATAATACATTTTTCATTTAGGCAAAATAATTATTTGGATCAAGGAGTTCTTTAATAAAATTAGTATAGTTCCTTACATCGTTTAGAAAGTAAAGTATTATAGAATATTAGAGTCAGGTCAAAGGAACCAAGATCTCATCAAAGATCCAAAAATGTATTTAGGTAGTTTCTTTTGATTATGATGATAATTGAGAAGAAAGTTATAAGATTTAAATAAATGCTTACTATAGAGAATCTTGTAGAATTTTCTAACTAAACCATTTGTCCCAATAATATGATCGTAATACATTGATATATTATGAGATACTTAAATGATTAGCATAGTGCAAGTGGAGACTTTTGGTATGCCATATAACTATTTAGTTAGTTATAGTTTAGTGATATAATTATTTAAATATATTCTTTATCTTATACATATTCAGATGTATATGATAAAGCACATAAGGTAAATATAAATTGTAAATAAAATTATGAATAGATCATAATTATGAGATTCATATTATATTTATTTATTATTTTTAAATTATTCCATATCATTAATCTATTAACATTGGACATTAATAGAGCGTAAAAATACTAGAACCTGTTATGTTTCTTTCTTATGAAAAAAGTAGTCAACCTTATAGACTAAAGTATAGAAATACTTAAAACAAATGTATGGATGTGTGTTAGAGAATAAGTTCACTTAACTAACCCAAGAATTCCATTTAAGACATCACTTGCATGTTTATAGAAATTTTCATTGTTATAATTATATAAGTGATCCTTTAACTTAAGATCTTTAAATTATCTTATATATAGATTGTTATATTTTAACATTATTTATGACTTATCCTTGTCAAAGATAGCTTAATCGATAGTTATTAAATATGTCCGACCCCGTTTCCGGAGTCTAACTCAGACTTTCTTGCTCTGATACCACAGCTGTTAGACCTCGCTCTCTGGAGTCTAACTCTTTCATGCATGCAGATTTTCTTAATACGTAAGTTATCTTCCAAAGAGAACACCTTGACCATGATTGGATTTTCTTCTCAAAACTCCCC
>JAOQMS010056548.1:0-27139 GCA_027563885.1 Erythroxylum longipes | reverse complement strand
ATCACATTTAACATCAATCATGCCCAGAAGTTGTCACTGAATGCATGTACACTTATTTTTGTGCAAGGATTCAATATGCTAACATTATGCATGAGCAAGAAAATGCATTTCCTTAACCTCTCTTTGAGCTCATATGTACTAAAATTTCGGGTCCTAACCCTTAATATGAGTACGGGATGTTACACTTTCCATTTTCCAGTGGAGTTGGAACATAAAGCTTATTAGGCAGTCAAGTAGTGCAACATGGACTTAGATTCTTCTGGGATGGAGAGAAAGTTACAGTTGCAAGAATTGGAAGAGTTGAGGCTAGCAGCTTATGAGAACTCTCGACTCTATAAGGAGAGAACCAAGTTTGTGCATGATAAAGGCATCTTGAGGAAGGACTTCAAAGAGGGAGATAAAGTGTTATTGTTTAAGGCTCGTTTCACTTTTAAGCAAGGGAAATTTAATACTCATTAGGATGGGCCGTACACAGTCACAAAAGTGCACGACTTTGGCATGGTGGAGCTTCTACATGAAGAGACTGGAGCTAAGCTTAAGGTGAATGGACATCTCTTGAAGCTTTACCATGAGAACCAGAAACCTCCATAAATCTCAGGTTGTTTCTTTCCTTCACTTGTTTACTTACTTTGGTCTTGTGACTGTTCATGACATGTTTGGTGCATTAGTTTGTTGAGTAAATGTGGAGGAGAAACTAACCCAGTTGGAAAAGTAGTTTAGTTTTTAGTTTAATAGTAATTTTCATTTCAACAACACCCCCTTTTAGTTTTATCTTTTGCCTCTATTTTGCTGTGATTGATCACTCTAAAGCATGATATATCTTCAAGTTTAGAGAAGCTGCATATTGTTGATTATGTTGCATTTTCATTCTTGAACTTATTCAGTACCTTGCAACTCTACATATTCACTTAAAGGTTTTCTAAGTATCCAGATTGTGTTTTGTGTTTCTTTATTAAGTTTTTCATTTCTTTATAAAAATTTTCTACCTATTGCTCTTTGAGTTCGGGTTACTTTCGTCGCGGCTAACTTATGGTTTCGCCGCAGCAAAAGTCTTCACCTAGTTTCTTTCTTTCAGGAAATTCTCACCACTACGTGTATTCCACGTCACCACGGAGACACACTCCTATTTCGTTCCATTTTCTCTCGGGTTCTTTTCACCGAGGCGACGTATTTCTATTTCTTCCATTTTTTTCATTTCGGGACATTTTTGCCGCAGGAACATCAAATTTTTGCTGCGGCAAAGAGAGAATATGTGCAGGCTACCCTATCATGTCTTCGATTTTTATTTATCATATTACCATTCTACCCCCATATATCACTCATCCAGTCATTTTCTTTCCCTACTCTCTTCGTCTTTTCACTTTGCTATTTTCCTAAGTCTACCGATTCTCCGTTTCACAACCCTATTTCGCCGCGGCCACTCTTCTCTACCCCTCCTTCCGTTTTCCATTCCTAATCACCTCCACTTTGAAATCTCTTTTTGCGCAGCTTTCTCCTCATCTTTGTAAGTATCTCAGTTTACCTTCTTTGTCCATTTTTATCTTATGTGCTGTTGATATTTAGGGCAAAACAGTTGGACATATCGTCCTCTCTAGAATATTTCGTCGCGGCGAAGTGGAGTATACTGTGGCAAAGTTTTGATTTGCTCTTTTTTTTTAGTTTGTTTATCTGCAAGCAAATGACTCGAACCGAAAACCCTACCCCTTCCAGTGAACCTGACTCACCTGACAATGAGTATACATTTGAGGAATTATATGAAAAAATTGATGCTAGACCTCTTATCAAAGAACAACCTTTCCTCTAACCCTCCCAGACAACCCTTTTGTTCAGCAACTCCATGCATCCCAATTAACTAGCTTGGTTAAGGAACGTACCTTAAGTAATGACAAATTCATTCGTCATTTTTACACTTATTCTCAGTTCCATAATAGCCTAGCCATTGATTTCTGTGGCATTAGGGAGCAACATGCCTTCACCACCTCCAACATCCACCACCACTTTGATCTTCCCCCTGTCGTCACTGGCATTTTGACCAACTCATCCATAACTACCTTATGGCTGATGTTGCTCACACCCTCTATCAACAGGACGCTTACTGGCATCGACTATGCTAAACTGAGCTTTATCTTAAACACTTCGAGTTACGACTAGAGGCTCATCCTTGGTTGCATTATGTCTGTAACAACATCATTCCCACCACCCACCTAGCCAATGTCACCAAACGCCAAGCTCTCTACATCTACCTCCTAATGACTGGCCGTCCGGTCAACATAGCTAACGCTATTGCCTCCGACCTCCATGACTCCATGAATACACCCAAACTAATAAACGCCATAGCCTTCCCTCACCTTGTTTCTGACATTTTTCACGCCCATAATGTCCCTGAGTTAAATAATGACAACTATTTTGATCCAGCCCCACTCTTTAGGTAAGACCGCCTAAAACACCCTACCCTTGCACCGCCACCCCTTCCTATACCTGTATCTGATTTTGGTACAACCTCAACAACTGGTGCACCAACTAAGCACCACCATCCAGCTTCGAAAGTCCCTAAACCTGTCACCTTAGCGACCCTTTCTACCAAGCTTGACGGACTTCCTGTTGATCTCGACCAACTTCGTCTCACCCTTTTGGATGAGATCCAGCAATGGACGCATCGAGATGTCATGTATGATTGGGACATGTGTTATCATCATCGTATAGATGCTTTGTTGGCTAAATGCCTACAATTCCAATTACCCTCTGATAAGGATGAACCATGGCACGGCAATGGCACATTTGGGGAGGGCACGTCTGGAGTAGGTCCATCTGGGTCTGGACCGTCTAGGTCCGTAGCTGATTTCCCTGCAGATCAATCTTGAGTCATTTTGTATTTTGTCTTGTTGTTTTATCTTTGATTCTTTATGTTTTTAGTCTTAAGTTTCCTAGATACTTAGTTAACTTTTCTGACGTCTTTCCCTAGTTGATTTAGCCTGTGCTGAATGTTGCATTTATTTCATTGGCTATTGTGATATTGTCTATCTGTTCATCTAATGTTTATCATCTCTACGTGATTGTGCTTTAAATCTTATAATCTCGCGGGCAATATAGTGTTTAAGTGTGGGGGAGGAAACCAAACGGTTTCTTAATGCAACATTTTGGCCACTTAAGTGTCATTTGTGCGTTATCTTTTAAGTTTTGAAATTGGTCCTTGAGGTGAAATTGCAATTGCCATGCATTTTTTCTATCTTCTTCACGTTTCTGCCACTTTTTGTCGAGGCGAAACTTTTCCAACTTTTCACTTCACCGCAACAAAACTTTTCTAACTTTTCACTTTACTGAGGCGAAACTTTTCCAACTTTTTACTTCTCCGTAGCCAACACTTAAACAATGCTCCCAAATTAGGTTCTTAACACTTCTGTGATTGAAAAGTTTTGAAAAATTCAAAGTTTTACATATGCTTTTGGAAAACTATCTATGCTTTTAAATGATAGTTGATTTTAGCTAATTCCGTTTTTAATGTTTTCAACAAGAAGTAAGTGAGGGTATGTTAAGGAAGTGGCGCTATGCATTTTTAAACCTTGAGATTGCTTAATTGAGATACTAACCTTGTTGGAAGGATATTTGGGCCTGAATTCTTTCATTTGTGTGTATCTGCTTAATTTTATATCTCTTTAGAACTTGTTTTAATTCTTAATCAAGGCTTGATGAACTAAATTTTGTGAAAATGAAAGAGGCGTTCATTGCAAAACCTTTCTCACCTAAACACAAACCCCACACACTTAACCATTGCTAGCCCCCTTGAGCCATCTTTTTTAGTGCATGCACACTTTTAGAAATTGATATAAATATTTTATCTCCAGTCTTCTAAGTTTAAGTGTTTTTTAGTAGAATTAATGGGTTGGGTTAAAAAAAAAAGGCAGTGTCTTTTACCAGACCAGTGTGATGGTGTGCTTCTACCATATTTCAGTAAAGAATACACGGTGAGAACTTTGGTACTTCAAATGCACCGGTTTTAAGTTTCCTAAGTAGTTCCTTCGAACATTTGAGGAACACGATTTGAGTCTAATTATGAAATTTGTCCGAACAATTGTTTTGAAGTATAGTATATAAAAAAAGGAGCTTCTATGTTAGATTTTAAATCTTTTCTTTGGAATAATTGACACTCATTTTATGAGGATGATAATTGTGATGCATGTCACTCATCTTGTTTCTTTTATTCCATCTGTTTCACTTAGCCTTCATTCATCATTACAACCGTAAAAGTCCTATTGATTTGTAAAATTATAGTTCTTGTGGTGGAGAGGTAGAACTATCACAAGCTTATGGTAGAGAATGAATTAAGCAGATTTTAGAGTGAAATTACCCCAAAACAAGTGAGTTGAGAGTTAAAAAGTTTCCCCTGAGATAAGTCTCTTTTGCTCAATCTCTTGGATTAAATACTTGTAGTGTTGATCTTCTTGGAGTTCTTTTAGCCTACTTTAGTTGATTTCTGAGAAAATGGTTTTATTCATTTTTTGCTCTCATTTTTAAGTATTGTCAGTATTTCCTTTTGCACTTATATTCCTTTGACTTTTATAAGCTTTGTCTAGGAGTACAAAGGTCTAAGTGTGGGGTAATTTCATTGAACCCAAGTCTTCTATATTATTCAGTGATATTTTTATAGTTTCTTTTGTACTTTTTAGCTCTTTTTGTTGGATATTGTGCTTAATTTAGTTCAAGAGAGCTTGTTTTGAATTAATATAGTTTGAAGGTAAAATTGTCATAATTAGTTAGTAATTGCACTCACTTAGTTTATAGGACAATTGATATTGCAAACTATTGCTTTTCATTGCAGGACACTCAAGAAGTGGAGCCAAGAGTAAGGAACAAGAAATTGTTGAGCCATAAGATCAAGGAAGAAGACCTTTCGGGACAAGTTAACCATGACGAACTCAACACTTTGCTACGACGAAACATATGAATCAACAGCCTAACCTTTCGGGAAAATTTGGCCAAAGCGAACTCATCACTTCGCCGCGGCGAAAACTTCGAAAGGCAACCTGAAACCTGAGTCTTTATTGGAAATCTCACTTACCCATGCATATGACCCAACCCGAATACCACTTAAAAAACCCTATTTCGGGATAAGTAAGGAGGAGGCTGCAGAGACACATTATCATTGACTTTCCTTCATTTCTACTCTCTTAAAAAAGGAAAAAAAAGCTTTAACCTCTTCCATATTTTTCTTTCCACTGTAAAACCTCCACCATGGGTGATTCAGAGTCATTCCAAGTTGTGAAGTTTCTGAGTGCAATGAGTTAGGCGTTTCTTTTCCTCTTGAAGGTGCAGCAATGGCTACAATTCAATGGGCTGAAAAAGGAGAGTAGTTTAATCCATGGTTCAGTTATGAATTTATAACATCCTAGGTCTACGATTTATGATTTGTAATTGAACTATTTGATTATGGTTTTGATCAAATGTTGGATATTCATTATGTGTAGGATGGATTGGTTTATATAAAACTCTGATCTTAAATGTATGAAGTTTCATATATGTCTATTTGAAATCTTCTTGATTCTCTCTTATCTTGCATGGTTATGTTTATGTTGAGATGATTTTAGATTCCATTTGACCCATTGCATTGGCTAATCCTACCACACACATTAAGAGCACTTAACGGGATTTAAAAAAATTGGAGTCTCATTGATTAAGATCCTAGACTTAAAGAGTCTTTCAAGGTTTACCATTTTGAAGCTTAGTGACTTCTACTCTCACTTAAATCAATTTCGAACTATAATGGACAAAACTCACCTTCAAGAGGACTTTATCACTATTTAGTCTTTTGCATTTTTCATCCTTCAGTTTTCTTTACCCCTAAAATCCAAAAACATTCGTTTTACATTCAAATTAGTTATATTAATGAGTTAAAAAATAAAAATAAAAACCTTTTTCTCCAAATTAGTTTGCATAGCATGACATATAGGTTAACTTAGGTTCAATAATTTTAGGTTCCGATTAAGTGAATGACCCGGGGTTGCACCCTATAGTGCAATTCTTGGAATACTTTGATTCAACCTCAAAGAGCTTAACGAATAGGTCAAATCATAGTCTCCCAATGTGCTCTTCTATATGCAATCACATACATTCAGATAAATTAGCACAGTTAGAAATGTATCATATAGTATGCATGTTCAATGACAAATTCTCAGGTATGTTTCTTTAATACACTTTATAAACAAGTTACAACACCTTCCAAGCATTTTTTACTCCAAAATACACTTTACTCACCATAATCCTTTCATTCGACATCAAATAAATTCATTTAAGCTCCTATTTAAACCTTAATACCTTATATGAAAATACCGTAGCATTACCTTCTTCAAACATTTCATCATCAAGACATTTTCATGAAAAAAAATCACTACCCACGATCCTTTTCATGCACTTTTTTCTAAATTTTCTCAGACAGATTTCAAATCAGATTTGTATGGCTATTTTGACCTAGAAACTGACATTTTTAGACAATAATTTTTGCTAAACAAATGTTCCTTTATGTTTTATGTTTCAAATGAAACAAAAATCATTCAATTTGGTTCATTATTCCATAAGTTATACCTAAAATACTAAAGACTGTGCACAATTGTGTGAAGGCTCATAAATAAAGGATAAGTGCACGATCATGCACACATTCCCATGACTGAAAGGTTAGTGAACAATCGTGCATTCCCATGATTGAAGGGTTAGTACATCATCGTGCTTTTGCACGATCGTACACCCATGATGTTCACTCAAACTTGTAAAACTCATATCTCTCAATCCTGATATCCAAAAATTAAAAAATTTATACCATTAGAAATTTAAAAGGATAAGATACAACTTTTATAAAGACAACTTTATGAGATTTAGCCTACATTAATATAGTTTAATCATTGAAAATAGGACACAAATTTCTATCAGGGATAGTACTACGGCCTATGCCAGCACCAGTGATGTTATTATGTAAAGGCCATATCTCTTTCATCTGGGGTCCAAAAATTACATATGATATGCCGTTGGAAAGATAAAAGGACGAAATACAATTTTTATGATAACTTTGTCAAAATTTTCCTAGATTAATAAAGTATATTCATGGAAGTTGACTCTTCATGAAAGTTGTAGATAAATGTATCCAACATGTACCTAGTTTCTAACCACAGTTCTTCATTAATTCAATACACATTTTATCCACTTCAAACATCAAACAATACATGTTCTATCATTTCTCTATCATTTCAAGTTGATGATTTCTTCAGTATACCTCAATTTTAGTTCGGTATTCTCTATCCACAATTCAAAAATTCATGAATAATCACAACCAAAAAATAGAACCTATTTCCATACTTTTATCACATTTTCTGCACTTCACTAATATTCATGTAACTCCAATTATCACACTTTCTGCACATTTTTGCTTTGCTTGTATCACTGAAATTGCTTCTTACTAACAACTCACACATGCATCAATTCACAAGCATGACAATAAAATGTATTTATTAATGCCACCCACGTTAACACAAACAAAACTCAATTGTTTGATCATTATCCTTAAGCTCAATTTACTCATCATCAAAATTTCATTTAACGCTACCCATAAAATCAACACATAACTTACTTGATTAAGTAAAATTCCAGAAGGTGAGAGAATGAGATTTCAGTGGAGAAAAGGATGGAGAGAGATAACTGAAAATGGCAAATGGGCTGATGTGATTATTTTACATGGTGTAACGTTGATGAATTAATCAAAAGAGAAATACACAATAGTGAACATGCATGGTGTTTCGGTGATGGCTGAACAAGAAGAAAGAGTAGATGATTTTAGAGAAGACAAATAAGAGAGCTACAGAAACGTAATTCCTTAGTGACTAGGTGGCTCCATTATGCAATGCCATATGTCACCATTGCATATATAACATGTGTCCTCCATTTAAGCTACCAAATGCCACACTTCTAATTGTCTCTTATGTCCATATTTTTCCTAGTCCAAAAACCCTAAATTTGCATAAATTTCCAAAATGTCACCAAAATCGCTAAATCAATTCTAATACACACCAATTCAATTTTCAAGTTAAATAATCCATAATTTACATTTTAATCACATTAAAATCACTTATACCAAGAAAATGTCAATGAATGCTTGTACAATTATTTTAATGAGAATCAACATTGTTCACATGTATGAGTATGCCATATGATGCATGAAATGTAATTCTAAATTTTCAATAAACTCTCATGTACAATATCATAGGTTCTAACCCTGATCATGGAATAGCGGAATGTTACACATTTAATCATTTACACTTAGCGATTACCCACTAATTCATTTATGATTTTAGGTACAATTTGGAAGAAAAGAAATTAAAGTGAGTCAAAAGCTATACATTCGGGTCATTTTTCGAAGATTAATTTTCACTTCCTTTATGGAGTAAGAAGACGAAAATTAAGATGATGAAGACATATAGCTCATAGATACTACGCATGAAAATTTCATGTTCCCATGCAACAAAAAAATTAATGGAGTAATAAAACGGTAGTGTGGAGATAGAAAAAGAGGAAGAGAAGTAAAACGACAGCAAAGCATGAAGGAAACGCAGACAACATCTACGTTTCATACAAAAATGCAGTGTTTTGCTAAAAACGCACAGCGAGGGTTAAATTATATGAACAGTATACATGGACCAAAAACCATGACATTTAATTATTATATCATCAAACAATATTGAGAAGAGTGCTGGTGGAGAATAAAATAAAAATAGTAGGCAACTGGAAAACTAGAGAGAGTTGCGGCTTAGAAGAAGAAACAAAGAAGAGTAGGGAGGAATAATAGCATGGCCAAAGCAACATCTTTATTTGTCACATCAACTACAGTAACGTGGGAGTGAAATAGAAGAGGTGGAGGAATTATAAGGGGGTCTTAAGGAGTTGGAAGTGGTTTGTTTGAGCACTAAGCCTCCCAGGGTGACGTACAAGCTGATCATGTTAAGGGCTTTCCCGTTCTCACTCAAGGATGCAATAAAGGACTGGTTATTTTATTTACCAACTAGGAGCATAAGTACGTGGGTAGAGATGAAGAGGCTATTCTTAGAGAAATATTTTCCATCCTCAAAGATAGCAAGTATTCGAAAGGATATATATGTCATTAAGCAGCATAATGGAGAATCTCTTTATGAGTACTGGGAGCAGTTTAAGAAATTATGTGTTAGTTGTCCACACCATAACATACCAGAGCAACTCCTTATCTAATATTTCTATGAAAGACTATTACTGGTGGAGATGAGTTTGGATGATGCAGCGAGTGGTGGGGCACTTTGCAAGAAGACTTCCATTGAAGCTAAGGTCTTACTTGAGTGAATGGTCGCTAACACATAACATCATTTAGATGAATTAACACCTTATATGAGACAAATTACAGTTGGACAGGCACAAGTGAAAACGTACGGAATATGTTCAAACATAAGCCATTCAACTAATGAGTGCTTGAAATTACAAGAAGGAAGTATGGAGTATGTCAATGTTGCAGGAGACAACTTCCCAAACCAATACAATCTATACTCGCAAACATATAACTCAAGCTGGAGGGATCACCCCAATTTTAGTTACAAAGGGAACAGACAACATAACTCTTCTAGAATCGGTTGCAAAGAGCATAAGTATTTCAACCAATGCTACAAGGAGCACAAGGCACTTTTTCTTCCAGTTAAGGTGATTCTTTAGATGAATTGGTAAAGGCTCTTAATGCTAACAATCTACAAATGCAACAAAGTATGCAGTAATTGTAACAAAGTATACAACAACAACTTCAATAGGGCATACAACATATTCAGCAGGAGATGAAGACAAGCATACAGACTTTGGAAAACAAATGTCAGATGGCAGTGAGGCTAAACTGTATTAAACCACAAATTGGAGGAAAGTTGTCGTCCCAACCTGAGGTGAACCTGAAGAATGTCAGTGCCATAACAATAAGGAACAAAAAAGAGATTAAGGATCTCAAGGGAACTCCTTTGAAGATTGCCACCGAGGAAGAGATTAAGAAGGAATTGGGAACGAAAGAAAATTTATCATCGAGTACGAAGGTAAATTTTGTAAGAGAAAATTGTGGGGAGATGAAAAGGTAATGATGGGTTAGAATGTGTCTGCAGTATTTAGAAGAAGATGCCTCTAAAATGTCGAGATCCAGGTAAGTTCACCATTCCTTGCAAAATTGGGAATATTATAATCAATAAAGCTATGTTGGATTTAGGTTCTTTGATTAATGTGATGCCTCATTTTATTTATGCTTCCTTAAATTTGGGTGCTTTGAAAGAAATGAGTGTGATAATACAATTGACTAACCGCACTAATGCTTATCCTGATGGTGTGGTTGAGGATGTTTTGGTGCAGGTGAATAAGTTAGTATTTCTTGCAGATTTCTATGTTATGGATATGATGATGACACTTTATGTAATCCGATTCCTATCTTGATAGAAACAACTCCAATTAAGATAGATGTTCATGAGGGAACCATCATAATGGAATGTGATGGGAAAATGATTCATTTCAATATTTTTAATTCCATAAAACATCCTCATGATGATCAATGCGTTTTTTCTGTTGATGTGATTGATCCTTTAGTGCAAGAAATGCTTAAGTTAAGTTGCAAGAATCATTTGAAAATGGTTTTAACTAAGTATATGGAAGTAAAAACCAACATTGATGTTGAGACGGGAGAAGAACTTATGGAAATGATGGCCACTTTGGACTCATTGGAAAACTCTCAAAAAAGGTATGATTTGGCTTCTTTAAAACTATCTTAATCTCACAAGAAGTTGTTTCTTATATGCAGGCACCAAAACTGGAACTGAAACCACTCCCTATAGACCTGAAGTATCTTATTTTGGAGATAAGAAAATTCTTCCAGTCATCATTTCCACAAATTTAATTTTAAATCAAGAGGAGAGATTGGCTCGAATGCTGAGACAACATAAGAAGACCATCGGGTAGGCTATCACGAATATCTAAGGGATAAGCCCTTCTATAAGCATTCACCGTATTTTGTTGAAGGAGGATGCAAAATCCACAAGGCAAGCTCAGCATAGGCTGAATCCTCCAATGATGGAAGTTGTGAATAAGGAGGTACAAAAGCTTCTTAATGCTAGGGTGATTTACCTGATATCTGATAGTAAGTGGATAAGTCCTATTCAGGTGGTTCCAAAGAAGTCTAGGATTACATTGTGACAAAACAGGAAGGTGAATTGCTTCCCACCCAAGTGCAAATTAGGTGGTGAGTATTTATTGATTATATGAAGTTGAATTATATAACTCGTAAAGCCCACTTTCCCCTTCCCTTTATTGAACAAATTCTTGAGAGATTGGCTGGTTATGATTATTATTGTTTTCTAGATGGCTTTAAAAATTATCTTCAGATTCTAATCACAATAGAAGATCAGGAGAAGACTGATCATAGGTTTACGTATGCTAAGTTTTACTATTTAGCCTCGACAATACTGCAAGCGCGTGGGTCGTTTGCGTAGTATCTAAGGTATCGATCCCACGAGGAAAATTATCCTAGTCCTAAAATATAAGGTCAAACTAAATCACAACAATCTAAAATAAACAATAAATGAAGAAAATTAATCAATCAATAATCAATTACCATAATTAAATTTTGGAAATAATAACCAAGTAGCAAATAACACTAAATTAAAAATTAACCTACGAACTACCAATTGAGAGAAAGGGGGTTTTAATCTGAAATTAATGAAAATCTAATCAATTATGCAAATACTGAATTATTAAGTCTAGACGGTCTTAGGGTGGATTACTCTCTCTCTAGTTATAATCTTTAAATCCTAATTATTAATCCCTAATTTAAATTATGGAATTGTGATCTCTTGACTCACAATTTACCCAAAACCTAAATTAGTTCTAAAATTGTTTAATAACCTACTGGAAACCTATACTCGATCTCTCGTTACACGATTTCACTAGTTTGATTCAATTCTTATCTATCAAAATACCTAACTCTCGTTGGCCTAATTTGATGATATTCATTCGGCTCACCCTCTTAGTTTATTATCGAATTATTAAGAACAAATATTGAATCATAAATAACTCAAATAAAACACAATAGATCAAAATTTATTAGTCTCAAGAATCAAAAATCCCGAAGGTGAGTCTAGATAATAATCAACATTGGACAAAACCTGTTCTCGACAATTATCTCAATTTCATTTATCAATAAAACTGAAATAAATTGGAAAATTTGTTCGGAGCAGATCAATGGAGGTTGCGACGTCGAAAAACCACCTTTTCTGAGAAGTACTTTGGGTTAAGCTTCGTCTCCGTGTCTCTCTTCCTTCGTCTTCTTCCTCAAATCACTCAATAGCTCTTTAGGGTTTCTGAATTTTGACTGATGTGAAAGTTCTGCAAAGGCTGCTTCATCTTTCCCTTGATGATATATTTATACTTTGGAAACCCTAAGGTTGATTCGAGGTGGAAACAGTCCGAAAAGCCTTATAAAACTCGAGTTTTTGTGTCAGCCTAATGCGGGCGACGATAGTGGCCAGCACTTAACCCTTTCTATCATAATCATGACCCAAAGTGCATGGTTGTGGCCTAGCACATAACTCTTTATCACGATCGTGGCCCAAAATGCATGATCATGGCCTTGGTCCTATCAACTTGTCTCTTTCTGTCATGATCATGTCCTATTGTGCCACGATCATAGGTCATTTTTTTGGCCCAAACTCTTCAAAACTTCTCCGTTCTTTTCCGTTTATCCTGAAACACTAAGAAACACATCAAGGTACCTCAAAAATATAACATTTAAGCTCAAACACTTATACTAACCCATAAAAACAATTGAACACATAAACTAACACAATTAAAACATAAATACACACTAAACACTCAAATTAACATTAAATACTTAACAAATTGAACCCTAAAACATCATGCAAATCATAAATATCAACATCCCCACACTTAAACATTTGCTTGTCCTCAAGCAAACAAAACAACAAACACACGATACATAATCGAATAATAAGGCAATGGCTTCGACTTTATCAAACAAATTTAATCTTAAACACAACCATAAAATTTATATCTAATCATTAACATGCAAAATCTATATCTAGGGGCTTTGAACTAAATATACAATTTAATCGAGATCTAAGTGTCATTTTATTTACTCTTTTCAATTACACACACACATTAATAATTCTTTGGTCCTTCATACTCTATGACTACTCCTAAGTATATTTTCATGAAAAGTTAAACTTATTACAAGTCCGGTATGTTTATTAAGGAAACACCTTTTTTTAATTCTGAAACATAGGCTTAGTATTTTTACGCGAAGGCAAACATTAATAATGAATGTCGATCCGGTTACTCAACTAAGTCATGTTTTTATTAAACTACTTAGTTGAAACATCATTCTAGTTTTTCGATGCGAAGACACACATTTGTGATGCGTGTTGATTCGGTTACTCAGCTATATCATGTTTTCAACTGGCTACTAGCTCTATTCATAACCTGAAGGGCAGCGGAATAGTGATTTATTTAACAAAAAATATTTTATTTTATTTTATATATTTATGTTAATTATTATTACCCACCTTGTTATTTAAGCTACTCATTTCCATGGAAAAATACTAGGTAAGCTACTTAAGTTAAGAGGCCTTAAATTATGAATGAATGTGACAACCTATAGGGGGCTAAATTTACATTAAAATCTAATTAAGCTATATATTTACCCAAAGACTCCTAATTCACTAATTTTGTAAGCTAATGATTATTTACAACCTAATAGACTGTGTTCAAAATTAAATAAATTTCACTCCATCTAAGCCGTTGACACATTCATATAGTTCACAAAATTCAACCTAATAACTATCATACAATATGCAAAATTCACATTCAAAGTAAAACATATAAACCGTCCCCACACTTGAAGAACACATTATCCTCAATGTGTGAAGGGAACACACAAGTGCATAAAAGACAAGAAACAACATAATTGAAAGTAAACAGAAAAATAAACAAAAAAATTTATAACTGAAGGCTAAATTTGAAAAGAAAAAATAACTAATTAGAAATTTTGGTTTAGACATAAAGCCTATAGAGATGGAGGTGGCGATGGTGTCAAAGGTGGCAATTGTATGCCTTGAGCCTCAAAATATCGGTGGATCTGACAAATATCCTGACTTTCACAGTGTTGTGTCTAGGCCATCTCCTTCACCATTCTAGTGTTTTTCGTGAGTGCCTTGTTAGTTTTTGAGATTGCATCCGAAACCTTCTTATAGTCATGTTCTTCTTCCTCGTCCTCAGACTTTTCACTAGTAAAGTCCTCCTCTGCTTATCGAGGCAACACTGAGCTCGAACTCGTCTGACTGGTGTCTTTTCGCTGATTTCCCTAAGTTCCATGTTGTGGGAATGAATGATCTCAGCTCACCACAAGTGGTGTTGGTTTAGGAATTCTGGGATATGAATAGTTAATCCCCTTCGTTCTATGCCAAAATGTTCTCCGATGGCAGACATTATATACCCCATTCCTAGATTGTTGCTCCTCTTGTGCCGAGTCGTAACAATGGCATTAAGCACATACGTGGATGTGCAGATTGGAATATTGTGGTTTATGCATCATAATATAAAAAGTTCCACTTTGTGTAACACTTGTTGGTTTTAGTTTTGTTGAAAACCAACTGACACATAAATTTATGCAGCAACTAATGTTCATGGGACCTTATAAGGTTGTTATGAGCATTCTTGGGATAAAAATGCTCAATTCCAATAAGCTCATTCCAGTATTGAGAAAGATGAAAGTCTTCATGATTATCGATGATGGAGGATTCTGGGAATCCATACATCTCGCACATGATTTTTATATTTAATTCATAGGCTCATCCTCCTAACCTAAACCACAATTCTTTTGGATTCTCAGGGTCATAGGTCAGGGAAGTGAAAATTCCAGTGTAAGCTCCTGATAAATAGGAAATTGAAATCATATGAATTGGGCCCACTGGATCCTGTCAGCTAGGTTTTTTACTCGCTCACGTAATTCTAGCCTATCAAGTGTGTCAAAATCAAACTACGTAGGAACTACAATTTGTCTAACATGAAGGGATAAAAAACAAGTACCTTCCTCCTCTGTGTTGATTTGGAAGGGCGCGCCAAAGTCTGCTGCTCGGTTTCTTTGTCCACGTCCTACAACTTGCTTCGTTCATATGGCTCCTGTCGAGCTGATTGTTTAATGTGTGGCATAATTGGGTAGAAATTTGGAAGAAATTTGAGGTTGAAAAATTCTAGAAATATGTAAGAGTGTTTGGATGCTTAAATTCCAGAGAGATAAAGTGAAAATGAAAGTGAAAGTAAAAGTGAAGTTAAAACTGAATATATAGGTGGTAAAATGGCTAAAATGGTAATAGTTCGTTTGAAGATTTGCGCCCTCCCTCTTTCTGGACATGATCGTGGCCTACGGCTTACCACCAGTTGCTAATTTTCTTCTTTTGTTCTTTTTTCAATCTTTTCACTTTCACTTCTAAAGTCTTTTGTGGCCCTTTTCACCTCTCTCTTTATGCTTGACCATCATCCAAAAAATTCCAAAATCCTATTTCTTTCTTTAATTTATTTAAAAATAAAACTAATCATAACTATAGAATTTCAAACATTTAAATAAAAACAATCAAAGAACTACTTTTCTAGGGGTTGCCTCCTATGCAACACTTCTTTTAACATTGGTAGCTCAATGCTCCTTTTAGCTCATGGTGTTTTGGATGAATGGTGCAATGGTAATGTAGTTATTAATCGCAGAGTTTGAACTTAAGCTACCATGCTACAAGTCCCATCATCCTTACAATGCTCCTTTCCTCGCCTTCTTCGTCATGATCACTTTTTCGTGAAAGTATTCCCCGGATCCTCGATGATTGAACCCACAGTGGCTTAGAACAGTCATCCAATAACTATCAACTTTTACTAGAACATCCTTTATAATCCCCATCGGTTTATGTTCATTTCTGTCAGCCATCTTTACTAAAAACTTGGTGGGCACTAACTCTCTTAACCCTAGCTTCAGAATAAAAGTGTAGGGCATCATGTTTATACTTACACCTAAATCTGCGAATGTCTTATCTATGATGATTCTATTGACGCCGCAGGGAATGAAAATTTCCTATGGGTCCTCCTTCTTTTCTACGATGTTGGGGTTGTCTTCCAATTCTTGCTCCTTGACCTTCTTTTTAATGGATTCCTGTAATTTGAGCTTGGTCTGTACTTGTTTTGTCACTTCTTCAATCTTGTTTTGCTCAATCTCTTGTAATTTTTTTACTTCCCTCTTTGCATATAACTCCCACTGCTACACAATAAGGAATGGAAATACACATTGACTTACCTAAAGTGACTCGACCACAAGCTCACTTAGAAAGTATTCTTTAGTTACTTAACTTTCTCCTTCATATTGTCCTCCCATTACCTTCTCAGGTTCCTCCTCCTAGATTATTTTGATGACCATGATACATTCTTTGGATTAGACTCGGTGTTACTTGGAAGAGTTCCAACATTTTGAGTCGACACTGCCTCCACTAATTTCCCCACTTAGACTTCTAGATTATGTATGGATAAGGCATGGTTCTTCGTAACTTGCTCGAATTTGCTCTCAAGCATCCTATTTGCTTCCTCCATGCCTCCAATATTATCTAAAATCTTATCCAATTTTTATTCCATCGAGCTTGTTTTATCTTGCTAAAAGCCCGATTGTCTCTGAGGTTTGAACTGTCATTCATTGTTGTTTGACCAGGAGAAGTTAGGGTGGTTCTTCCACCTGTGGTTGTAAGTGTTAGATTAGGGATTGTTACCCCCTATTTGTCTATATTATGCCCCCATATAATTCAATTGCTCCTGACTATCCTCCTAAATCAAATAACAGTCCATGGTGTCATGTTCTATCTGTCCACAGAGCTCACACTTTAAATGTACAGACTTCACCTGAGCTGAGGATGATGCCTTCATGTTGTTTAGTTGTCGCGTCAGGTTATCGATCTTCCCTTGCATCTTTGTCATCTGATTAACCACGATAGTTTCCTTCTGCTCTCTAAAAGTAGTTGGTTGCCTTCCTTGCTGATTTGTCCATAAGCAACTATTGCTTGCCATCTCCTCAATTAGGTCCTTTGCCTTATCAACATTTTTTTGCATCAAGGATCCTCCCGATGCTGTATGGATTGTGCCTCTTGTCTATGGGTTAACTCCATTGTAAAAAGTCTGTAAAAGGAATTCCTTAGGTAATTTATGGTGTGGGCACTTCCTTTGTAGGTCTTATATCTTTCCTGCGCTTTATAGATGGATTCCCCATCACCTTGTTGGAAATTAGTGATTTCCTTAATTATCTTGGTGGTCTTGGTCAACAAGAAATACTTTTCCAAAAAGGCACTCACAAGCTGATCCCATGTTGTGATGTTGGCTAAGCTCAATTAAATGATACCAAGTCTTTGCTCTATCTTTAAGTATAAAGGGGAACAACCTAATTCTAACCACATCCTCCAACATGTGATGATACTGAAGGTATCAGTGATCTTGATGAAATTCACGATGTGTGCGTTGGGATCCTCATTCATCAATCCATATAATTGCACGTTTTGTTGAAGCATGTTGAGGAGGGCCAGTTTTATCTCGAACAAGGCTACTTGAACCAGCAGCCTAGACACTCCTTGGTTTGACAGGTTAAGCCCTGGCCTCATGAAGTCCATCAGGGTCCTCTGTTGCTGTCCTTGGTTTGCTTCCTCATCCATGTTCCGTTGAAATTCCTTATCCATTGATGATTTTCCTATCTCTTCTTCTTTTTCTTCTCGCCGAGCTTTCCTAAGGGTTTGTTCTAGTCGAGCAATATCTAAATCTAATGTCTCTGTTTCACGACTAGAACCCCTCATGACTCTTATGTTCATATAAGAGCTCAAATTCTCAAATGAAATGAAAGAAACGAAAAAAAATTAAAAACTAATTTAACACCTTAAACTATAGAACTAAACTATCGCCTCCCTGGTAACGGTACCAAAAACTTGATTGCAAGTTTATGTATACTAAGTTTTGCTATTTTAACCTCAATAATATCACAAGCTCAAAGGTCATTAGAGTAGTACCTAAGGTATCAATTAAATAAGGAGGGTTAATCTAATCCTAAAATCTAAGGTCGAACTAAATCACAACAATCTAAAGTAAGCAATAAATGCATAACATTAATCAATCAACAATTAATTATGAGAATTAAAATTTGGAAATAATAAAAAAATAGCAAATCACACAACCAAATCAAGAATCAACCTAGGAACTACAAATTGAGAGAAAGTGGGTTTTAATTAATGAAAATCTAATCAATTATGCAATTACCGAATTATTGGGTCTAGATGGTCCTAGAGTGGATTACTCTTTCTCGAGTTATAATCTTTAAACCTTAATTAATAATCCCTAATTTAAATTATGGAATTGTGATCTCTCGACTCACAATTTACCTAAAACCTAAATTACTTACTAGTTCTAAAATTGTCTAATAACCTACCAGAGTCCTATGCTCTATCTCTCGTTATATGATTTCACCAATTTGATTCGATTATTATCTACCAAATTACCTAACTCTCGTTAACCTAATTTGATGATATTCACTCAGCTCACCCTCTCAGTTTATTGATGAATTATTAAGAACAGATATTAAATCACAAATAACTTAAATAAAACACAATAGATCAAACTTTATTAATCTCAAGAATCAAAATCCTGAAGGTGAGTTTAGACAATAATCAACTTTCGAAAAAACTGATTCTTGACAATTATCTAAATTTAATACATCAATAAAACTGAAATAAATTGGAAAGTACGCTCAGTATGGATCATTGGATGCAACGACAGTGGGAAACCACCTGTTTCGGGAAGTACTTTGCATCAAGCCTCATCTCCGTGTCTCTCATCCTTTATCTCCTTCCTTAAATCACTCAATAGCTCTCTAGGTTTTCTGAATTTTGGCTAATGTGAAAGTTCTACAAAGGCTACTTCATCTGTCTCTTAATGATGTATTTATACTTTAGAAGCCCTAGGGTTGATTCGGGGTCGAAACGGTCCGAAAAGTCTTACAAAACTCAAGTTTTTGTGTCAACTCGATGTAGGCCACGATCGTGGCCCTGCCAGCCAAGATCGTGGCTAGCGCCTAACCCTTTCTGTCATGATGATGGCCTAAAGTGTGCTGTCATGGCCTGGGTCCTATCAACTCGTCTCTTTCTATTACGATCGTGACCTGTTGTGCCACAATTGTGGGCTATGTTTTTGGCTCAAAACTCTTCGAAACTTCTCCGTTCTTCGCCGTTTACCCTAAAATACTAACAAACACATCAAGGTACCTCAAAAATATAACATTTAAGCTCAAAGACTCATTCTAACCCATAAAAACAATTAAACATATAAACTAACAGAATTAAAACATAAGTACACACTAAACACTCAAATTAACTTTAAATACTTAACAAATTGAACCTTAAAACACCATGCAAATCAAAACTATGAAAGACCACATTCATATGCCCAATCGGTACATTCACTTACTAAAGGATACCATTCAGATTATGTAACACACCCACCTCGTTCCAGAGGTGTTTAGTAAGCATTTTTCTAAATATGTTGAGAATATTATTGAGGTATTCATGGATGATTTTAGTGTATATGGATCTTCTTTTGATGAATGTTTTAAGAATCTTGCCATCATTATAGAACGATGCATAGAAACTAACTTTGTGTTGAACTGGGAAAAATGTCATTTTATGGTTTATCAAAGTATAATTTTAGGCCATATTATATTAACTAAGGGTATCGAAGTAGATAAATCTAAAGCTGATCTTGTTTCTTCTTTATCTTACAGCTCTACTATAAGGGAAGTGTGTTCTTTTATCGAGAATGCATGCTTTATTGAAGCTTTATTGAGGAATTTTCGACACTATGCAAACTTTTACAACAAGATGTCTCCTTTAATTTAGACGAGAAGTGCACAGAAACATTCAACAAACTTAAGGAGCTTTTGACACGCCCACCGGTGATTCAACTGCCAGATTGGAGCCTCGCCTTCAGGATCATGTATGATGTAAGTGATTATGCAATGGGGCAATTTTAAAACAAAGAGTGGGAAAAGTTTTGCATGTCATCTACTTTGCTTCTAAGATTCTAAAACCAATCCAATTAAATTTTTTAAGTACTGAAAATGAACTCTTACTTGTGGTTTCTTCCTTGGAAAAATTTTGATAATATTTTCTTGATGGTAAAATGATTGTTTATTATAACCATAAAGCTTTACTATACTTGCTCATAAAAAAAGCAAAATTGAGGCTGATCAGATGGATTGTACTCCTTTAATAATTCAACTTGGAGATCAGAGATAAGAATGGGGTAGAAAACATGGTGGCAGACCATCTCAGTCGTTTGATAAATGAAGAAGATAATATCCCTCTGTGAGAAACATTTTTGGATGAGCAATTATTTTTTGCAGATGCTACACCATCATGGTATGTAGACATTGTCAATTTTTAGCTACTAACAAATTACCTATTGGTTTTTTAAAGGATAAGAGGGATAAGCTACGAAGTGAAGCGAAATATTACGTATGGAATGACCCGTATTTTTGGAGGCAAAGCATAGATCAAGTTATCATGAGGTGTGTACTAAAAAATGAAACATCATCAATTTTATCCTTTTGCCATTCTTATGCGCATGTAGGACATTATGCAGTGAACAGAACAGCTCGTAAAGTTCTAAAGAGCAGCTTCTACTAGCCAACGTTATTCAAAGATGCATATACCTTCTACAAATCCTATGATAGATGCCAACAGTCAAGTAACCTGTCCCGTAAGGATCAATTTCCACAAACTCCTTTACTTTTCTGTGAAATTTTTGATGTTAAGGGCATTGAATTTATGGTACCTTTCCCCCCTTCTTTTAGCTTTGCTTATGTATTGCTTATAGTAGATTATGTTTCTAAATGGGTGAATGTTGGACCCCAAACTTTTCCTGGAAGTTGGAACTATTAAAATAAGAAATTGTTGGTGATTAGGCATTGAGTAATAAAAAAAGAATTCCTGAATTGGAAATGATAGACAAGAAGGTAGTGAATGTAGTAAGTTGATGATGAATGGTATATACGTGTATGTTATGTTATTAATGTTCATGATAAATCATGGACTATAATTTTTATGGATGATATTGAATGGAAATGGAGTTGAGAATGAGGAGTAAATGAAGTAGAAAAGGTGATCTTTGTACAAGTTATGTAGGTGTAAAATCTGGAATGTTTGAAGATTATTGACTAAAAATTTTTCATTGAGTATGCTTCAGTATTTTTTAGCCCTCAATTTATCCAAATAAGATGATTCTTAATTTGTATTAAACTAGAGAAGTATGGCTATATTTTTCATAAAGACTTCAAACTTCTATCCTTAAGAGTCTCAAAATCTAACCTGAAGTTAAAAACTGGGCTTGCTTCTGTGGAAATTTGTCGCGGCAAACTCCTTGATTCGTCGTGGAAAAATTGAATGTATTTGGCTAGGATTCCTCTCCGGTAAAGTTCGCTGTGGCTAAATCTAGGTTTCACCATGGCGAACTTATGAAATTTTTGTGAGAATTCCTCTTTGGAGGAGTTCGCCGCGGCAAACTTCTGGCCTAGCCGCAGCGAACTTTTCTCTACACTGAACATGTCTTAGTATTTTAGGTATAACTTGTCCGATAGTTACCCGAATGAGATGATTTTTAATTTGGAGTAAACTACAGACATACAGATACAAGTTTTCTGAAGAAATCAAGTTTAAATTCAGCCTATAAGAATTTCAATTTTTGGAAGGAATTTGAGCACATAATAGTATTTCAGTATAAGAACAATCCAAAAATGTTTGGGGTATGATTTTCAGATTTCTTAACCAAATTGAATGTTTTAGGTGTCATTAGAAACTTAAGACAATGGATAACATTTTTCTAAAAGAAAGTGTTATCAAATTTGTTTATTTACCTAATCAGAATAAGGAGTTTAGTAGATGGATTAAATGAAAGAAGGGGTAAAATGGGAAGGACAAGTTAAATGAAAGGTAAACTTGGAAAACCAAGGCAAAATGTGGTCTTGAATAAGAGAGAAAGGAGAGAGACGTGAGAAGAGAGAAAACAAAGAAGAGAACAACGTGGGAAAGAAGAAGAAGAGAAGGAAAATTTGTGGAGGAAGAAGAAGGAAGAAGGTTTGAGTTAAGTTTATGGTAATTTTCTTCATCTTTCTTCTTGTTTTGTTAGAAAATCAAAAAGGAATTTGAGAAAGAGATGAGTTTGTGTAGAAAGAAAGAAGAGAAACCCTAGATGGATTTTTATGGGTTCCTAAAATAGGTTTTGCTTTTTCTAACCTAGATAGACTATGGGTAGGTTAAGCATAAGCCCAACTTACATTTATTTCATTTTTTATGATTTTTTGAAGTTTTATGAATTTCTATGGGAACTTTGTGTTGAATGGGAACTTGGTTGTTTGAAGGAAACCAAGGAATGCCAATCCAAAAGCAAAAGGAAAGGCAAGCTTGACTTGGATTTTGCAAGTAAATAGGTGGGTAAAATATTTATGGCTATTGTGTAAATGGGCAATGTGCCTATGTGTGGGTATATGCTCGAATTGCCAAATTATGAACTGCTTTGATATGGAAAATGCATTATAATGTGTTCTATGTTATGTATTAAAAGAAGTGTGACATTTTGATATGATTGAACTATAAGTATAATCATGCTATGCCTTGGATTTGTATCATGGCATTTTGATTTAAATGGAAAGAAGAAAAGCATGAGAATATGAATTTGTGATTGATTGAATTGAGTATGAAAATTGATTATGTTTGGACAAGTGTGGAACCGTTTCGCAGTCACATGTACATCAACATAAAGCCTTCTGCCGGCTGCCCGCTTTTGGTACACGAGATCTAAAAAGTGGACTCGTTTTGTTCACGGAGTAAACTTCGGTTTCTCTGTTTTGTTCCGGAACCCTCGATTCATTTTTTGTGCATTTGCATTTGGATATGTTAAGTTATGATGCAATTTGAGTGTTATGCTTTGATGTTAAATTACATCCTATATGTCCCATGCAACGATGAATTGAATTATGAAATGTGAATTGAAATTGTAAATGCCGAACTGCCATTTCTAGATTAAGATAAAAAGTGTATGCCTATATGAATGTTCATATATATATGTTTGAATGTGTAGATCATTGCTAATGGCTATAAATATATTAGCCACTAAGCTGTGTAGCTCAACCCATAATTTTCCCTCCTCATGTGCAGAACGAGAAGATTAGCGATCCTTGCAAGGCATTAGGAACTCCAAGATAGCTAGAAATCTTTTGTACTAAGCTAGTGATTATTTTTGGATAGCTTTATAGGCATATCAAACATAAGCATCTTTTGTATTTTGTATTCAGCTTTGATGTGTATGATAGTATGTAAATAAATTTTATTGAAACTCTTTGATTATTTATGAAATGAAGGGTTCCTTTATATATGTTCATGTTGTCTTTGGATGAATTGCTATGTTTTTATGAGAAAATTGTATGTGTATGTGTATTAAGTAGTGTTGGATGTTGGGGTTCGGGTCTCTAATTCGAAGGTTTCACCGTGATGAATTCATAAGTTAGCCGCAGGAACCTTTCCTGAAGGGTGTTGTTATTTAATTTTGTAATTTTTCCATGGCGTATTTTTCCCGAGAGGTGATTAAGTTCAAATCTGGGGAACTTAGTCGCGGTGAACTTTTCCTAAAAGGTCCGTGGAAATATGACAATAGTTTCCCCGCGGCAAAGTCCGCTAGTGCCGACGTTGTGATTCTCTTTATAAGTTGAATCCTTCAGCTCTGCTCTCGCACGATCTTTACCGACCGTTCGTATTTGTCCCCAATACGTTTGGAATCAGAGCTTAGGTTTTTCCTAGGCTTAGAATACAGAGTAGGACGAATTGTTATGCTATGTGATTAATTGTTTGCATTGTTAAATTGATTGATTGCATTAAGTGACATGCATATCATGCATACATATAGAAAATAAGATTTAAAATGAAGGTAAGCCAAAAATATAATGTCTTATTAAAGAAGTAAAAATGCCACCTCGTAAAGGAACACGAGGAGTTTTGCAAGGATATACTGCACCTGGTTCCTCACCATTAGAGAAGGGTACTAATGAGTATAGAATCCCAGTAATTGCAGCCGCATGAGTCGTACGTATGAACTTTCATTAAGAGTTTGGATTATTAGAAACAATGAGAAGAAAGGTGTTTTGTTAAAGTGTAAGATAAGGAAAGTTTGTGGATATTTAGAAATAAGAAATGTTATGTAGTCCGATATGTTATACATATATTTAGTATTTATGGTTATGTCAATGATTATAGTAACAAAATTTCGTTGTTGATATATAATTGAATTGATATGGATGTGAAAATATTTTCATGAATTGACTGAGAAAGAAATAGATACTTAGGTGGAAATGACAAGATTTGAGGTATACAAGCAAAGTGGAATTGAAAGGTTAAACTTGGAATTTTAAGTGATTGTTTATGATCCAGCATAAGATAGTGCTAATGAATTTGATATCAAAATTTCAAGATGGCTATACGACTATGCTTCTAAATTAACTAAGAACGTACATGTGGAAGATGAAACAAATGATAGTGATATATGTAGAAGTTCTCAAGGTTAAGTCGACTAGTTATTATAAGAATATATTTGATCATATAGTTATATTGGTAAATAATGTGATTGAGTACATATGAGATCCATATTTGTATATGGTATGGGAGGTAATTTATGATCCCTATAGTTAAAATTATGAGATGAATTAGAGTAACGCGATGGAATTATGGTATAGGTGATTATGTTGAAAACGTAACTATGATGGAGGAGTATGTTTGAACAGTCGCATAATATTTAGGAATTGTTCAGAATCAATTGTGATTGACGTATTATTGGCATGAGTATAAACTGGTGACCTGCTGAAATTTCTTTTATATATAAGATGTAATGATCTTGATGGTACATGCCAAAAATATAAGCGTAAATGAATATGTTTCTTATGTCATTGAGTTTTATTATAAAGAATATTTTGATCATTTACAGTGTGACAGAAATTGAAATTATTGAAATATCATGAACAGTTAAAATTGATCTTATCGAGGTGTTAAGAATGGTTGAAACAACATTGATGAACATAGCTGATTGATCAAGATTATGGAAACAGTGTAGATGATTGAGGTAAGGAGTCTTTTTGAGATAGAGAGGTTTTATTGAATCATATACAAGGTGTGCTCAGGTTAGGAAAAAGGATTAGCTAAGCTTAAGATGAATTGGTTAGTACTAAGTTATTACGAGTTAGTGTTATTGATGAAAGATGTCCTAGATTCGTAATGTGATATATGTGAGTATGTTAAGAAATATTGATATGATATGATATTGGTGTTATAGACACAGAAAGTGGAAAATTTTGAGTAATCTGAGATATATTTATATATTGAGGAATTAGTTAAGAAAGTGAATGATGAAATAAGTAATTGAAAGACCGAGTGAGTCTATTGACTATAGCCGTTTGGAAAAAGTTATTCGAGTGAAGAAGTTACTTAAGAGACTGAGGAAAACGTAAGATAACATTATCTCCATTTGTTTGATCACTCAGTTAAGAATTTCGAGGACGAAATTCTTTAAGGGGGGAGAGTTGTTAGACCCTGAACTTTTCTTATAAGTTGGAACTATTAAAATGAGAAATTGTTGGTGATTAGGCATAAGTTAAAAAAAAAGAATTGTTGAATTAGAAATGATAGACAAGATTAAGGTAGTGAATGTAGCATGTTGATGATGAATGGGTATATACGTGTATGTTCTGTTATTAATGTTCATAATCAATCGTGGGCTATAATTTTTATGGATGATATTGAGTGGAAATGGAGTTGAGAATGAGGAGTAAATGAAGTAGAAAAGGTGATCTTTGTACAAGTTATATAGGTGTAAAATCTAGAAAGTTTGAAGATTATTGACTGAAAATTTTTCATTGAGTATGCTTCACTATTTTTTATCCCTCAAGTTATCCAAATAAGATGATTCTTAATTTGGATTAAACTAGAGACATATGGCTATATTTTTCATAAAGACTTCAAATTCAAATTCTGTCCTTAAGAGTCTCAAAATCTGACCTGAAGTTGAAAAACTGGGTTTGCTTCTGTGGAAATTTACCATGACAAACTCCTTGATTTTCCGTGGCAAACTTGAATGGATTTGGCTAGGATTCCTCTCAAGTAAAGTTCGCCGTGGCCAACTTTGGGTTTCACTATGGTGAACTTGTGAAATTTGTGTGAGAATTCCTCTCTGGAGGAGTTCGCCGCGGCGAACTTCTGGCTTAGCTGTGGTGAACTTTTCTTTACACTGAACATGTCTCGGTATTTTAGGCATAACTTGTTCGATAGTTACCCGAATGAGATGATTTTTAATTTGGAGTAAAATACAGACATACGGATACAAGTTTTTAGAAGAAATCAAGTTTAAATTCAGACTATAAGAATTTAAATTTTTGGAAGGAATTTGAGCACATAATAGTATTTTAGTATAAGAACAGTCCAAAAATGTTTGGGGTATAATTTTCAGATTTCTTAACCAAATTGAATGATCTAGGTGTCATTAGAAACTTAAGACAATGGAGAAAATTTTTCTAGAAGGAAGTGTTATCAAAATTTTTCATTTACTTGATCAGAATAAGGAGTTTATTTGATGGATTAAATGAAAGATGGGGTAAAATGGGAAGGACAAGTTAAATGAAGGGTAAACTTGGAAAACCAAGGCAAAATGTGGTCTTCAATAAGAGAGAAAGGAGAGAGTCGTGGGAAGAGAGAAAAGAAAGAAGAGATAAACGTGGGAAAGAAGAAGAAGAGAAGGAAAAATCGTGGAGAAAGAAGAAAGAAGAAGGTTTGAGTTAAGTTTAAGGTAATTTTCGTCATCTTTCCTCTTGTTTTGTTAGAAAATCAAAAGGAGTTTTAAGAATGAGATGAGTTTGTGCAAAAAGAAAGAAGAGAAATCCTAGATGGATTTTTATGGGTTCCTAAACTAGGTTTTGGTTTTTCTGACCTAGATAGACTATGGGTAGGTTAAGCCT
>JAOQMS010056475.1:0-27161 GCA_027563885.1 Erythroxylum longipes | reverse complement strand
TTTAGAAATTGGAAATGGTTGTATTGTGTAATTTGAAATGGGCCCAAGTGGCTAATAAAAGTTTCTGTTGATTTCATCCTGTTGGTTCAAATGGTTATAAAACAAAGTGGAATGTTTTGGTTATCATTTGGTTAACAACCTTCTATATCTTTATGATATGTGGGTTTAAAAAAAATATACCGACTTTTGATTGCTTAGTGATGTGACACACCGCCCTCGAGGGCACGGACTCGGATATCACTATCGATATCGGGTTCGGGTCCAGCGGGAGTGGGGTGTTACACTATGACTGTGGCAGATGAGAGGGAAACCTCTCTGTCATAATTATGGCAGGATGTTTTCTAAGACATGATTTTTTCATCCTTTTGTTATTTCAAGGCGATTTTTAGAACCAAATTAAGTGGGGAAACAATAGAAACAAACATAGAAGCCTCAAGAAGTATTCAAAGATTAAAAAAACACTAAAAACTAGGTTGCACTTCAGATTCAAGGCAGGTTAAAAAGGAGATATCAACAGTAACTCTAGAATTTTCCAGATTTCCAATTCAAGACATTAACTATTTTTCTTTCTTTTCTCTGTATCTATTTCTTTGTCTTAGATGTCGACATATAAGAAAGTTGTTTCTAAACTAATTAATTTATTTTCTTTAACCATTTTTATTTTTAGATCCTTTGATAGATTAATCAAATCTTAACCAATATAAATTATAATGGGCAGGGAGATGATCCTTTATAATTTAATTTACTATTTTAATCTCGTTACAAAATAAATGATTGTTTAGCTATTGATACTTAATTGAGCTTATATAATTAATTAACCTAGTGTTAGGCTATATCCTAATATTCTTTCAGTCTAATCATAAAATAATGCTAAAATTAAATTACATAACATCAAGTGCATGAAAATAGATCCTAAAGGTTTAACATAAGTAACTTTATATGATAAGATAACAACTATGAGATATAGCATTTGTACATTATTTATTCAAAATACTTTATTCCATAAGCTATAATTTTCATTACTCACCATAATAAGTCCATAAATAATAATATAAACAAACTTCATCATCTTTTAAAATTATACCTCAACATTTCCTATTAAAATATTAAAACATAAATGTGTACATTATAATAAAACATAAAAGTATTAATGCACAATCATAATCATAAAGAATTCATAGTACTAACACCGTCATAAACAAATGTTATTTTTATTGGTACAACTAAGACATTCCATATACTATAACATTCATTACTAACCATAATAAGTCCATTAATAATAATATAAACAAACTTCATCATGGTAGAAAATTATTCCTCATAGACTTTCCTATTAAAATATCAAAACATAAATGTGTACTCTATAATAAAACATGAAATTAATAAAGTAAAATCATGAACATATAAAAGAATTCATAATACTAACATCGTCATAAACAAATGTTATTTAATGATACAATTAAGACATATTCTATGTACATGTTCCTTTAATGTCTAAGGTGATAAACCTTTAGTTAATGGATCTAATATCATAAAAATACTAATATCCTCAATACTCTCTTTTTGTTTACAAACTTCCACCTCAATGGAAAAATATTTTAATTTCAATTGTTTGGCACCTATTGAATATTTTTCATTTTTGAAGAAAAATAGTTGTAAAATTATCACAATAAATTTTCAATAGCTTGCTAATGGTTTTGACAACTCCAAATCCTTATATGAATTTTTTCAATCTCAATATATGAACTATAACTTCAAAACATGCCATAAACTTTGGTTTTATAGTGAATAAAGTAATAATTGACTGTTTATCACTCTTCTGTAATATTGATCCATTCATTAAAATAAACAGGTAACCAAATGTGAACTTTTTACTATTAGCACACCCAATTAAATCTGAATTTGAGTATCCAATTAATTCTAAATGATTGACCTTGAATATATAAGCATGTTGTTGTTTTTATTCCTTTTAGATACTTCAATACTTTCTTTGTAGCTTTTTAATGAGCAATTATATGGTTGCTTTGATATCTGCCCAACATTGTAACCATAAACTAATATTTGTTTTTTTTAAGCTTACAGATACATTAAACTGCCAATAATCAAAGCATAAAATTAATTCTATCTCTTTTTGTTCTACATTGTTCTTTAGACATTATAAGAAACTAAATTTGTCCCCTTTCTAAATAAGAACAATAATTACACTTGTTCATATTAAATCTCTTCAATATTTCGATATAAGCTTTCTAATATAGTCCCAATAATTTTTATGATTTATTATAAAAGATTTTAATTCCTATCATATAAGATGTCTTTCCCATATCTTTCTTCTCAAAATTCTAAGAGAGAAAATCTCTTATCTCATGTAACATACCTAACTCATTAACAACAAGTAAGATATCATCAATATATAGAACTGAAAGAACAAATTTACTCCCACAAATCTTTGGATATACAAACAGATCAAAAGTATTTTTTGAAAAAAACCAAAAGACGATATATTATCATTAAACTTAAGATACCAATATCGATAAGTTTGTTTAAGTCATATCATTTCATCTTTTATTGGAAATCTTTTGTTCATAAATGCATCCTTCTTGAGTTCCTAGTCAAGAAAGGTTGCTTTTTCATCTATTTGGTCTAACTTTAAATCATATTGAGCCGCCAACTATTACAATCTTAATGAGTCTTTTTTAAAAATAGGTAAAAATGTCCCTTTATAATCAACACCACCTTTTAGATTATAACTCTTGGCAATAAGTCTGGCCTTATATCATTCCACATTGCCATTTGGATCACATTCGTAGAAAAGTATTTACAACTACATCGCTTAGAACCTTTTAAAAATGACCTGAAGCTTTTTTGTGTTCAATGGATTTTAATTCATCTTTTATGGAATCAATCCATTTTTCAAACTCTACATATTCTATGACTTATGAAAATGAAACTATATCTTTATTGATTCCAATATCAAAATATGAATCTTATAAATAAACCATATAATCATTTGAAACAACTTTCTTTCTTTGAGATTTCTTAAAGGTATTATTTCTTACTGCCATATATAACAAGTGATTGTGATTTAGTTTTTTACGGGTTCATTCTTTCGTTTAAATATCATTCAGTATTGTCATTTTCATTAACTACGGAAACAATATTTGGAACGACTATAGATAAACAAGCCTTTATGGATATATGGACATTTACCCTTACTTTCTTGATATCTGTTTTTTTTCATTACTCCTACTAACTTCACCATTCACAATGAATCTAACATTTCAAGTTTCCATAATTTTAGGAATATGATTCGAGAATAAAACCTTGTTCCTTTACATTTCCCTATGTAACCTAAAAATTATCCATTAATTATTCATTAAACTAATTTCTTTTCATGTGGATTACAAATCCCTGCATATGTTGAGCAATCCCAAACATACAAATGTCTCAACTTAAATTTGCTTCCAGCCTATAATTCAAAAGGAGTTCTTATAACTACCTTATTAGGGACCTTATTATATATATATATATAGTAACTTTAAGGCCATACATCCAGGAGTTACTCAACATACTTCTAACTATATCCTGTAAGGCCCCAAAATATACCCTAGATGAAATGTTACATATTTATGGCAATACACGTATGATTGGCTTGTTCTTTGAAGTTGGAATTCGAAATTAAACATGTGAGGGAATTCTGAACTTGATAGTATGTATTAATACAAATGTTATGAGATTTGAATTAGCATGAATATGTGTTAAGATGATGAGAATTGAATGATGGAAAAATGATGGTTTTACGCTAATTCTTATTTACCTACTAAACATACTTCAGTAGTTCATCTATATCTTGACTTGTAGACATAAAAATGGGATTATTTTAAATTCATATGAAAATAGATACATTTATTTACAACTTTTATGAAGGATCCTAAATCAGATTCTGCCTCTACGATTTTTGAATTCTAGTTTGAAGTTAAGTTCTGGCTGTTGTCCTTATTTTCGAACAGCTTATGGTTTTTGGGTATAACTCCTGATATAATTAAACAAATTGCATGAAATTTATGTCATTAGAAAATTAAGACATAGGGGAATGAAAGTAATTGATAAGATCATAGCCAAATGTGGGAATTAAAGGAAGAAGAAGGACCAATATGTAATTTTCCTAAAGTTGACTCATAGACCAATAAGATTAAAGTATGTGTATCCAACGGAATCGTAACACATGGTCCAATAGAATTATAACACAAAGTCCAATAGAATTGTAACATATGGTCCAATAGCATTGCAACAGATGGTTTAATAGAATTGTAACATGTGGTCCAATGGGATTGTAACATATGGTCCAATAAGATTATGACATATGGACCAATGAGATTGAAACATGTGTCTAAGACTAGAACATTCGTGAAAAGGCATATAGAGAAGGGAGATGGACAAAATTTGATGGTTTAATGTCATGTTTTTCTCCTCTCTATTCCAGCTTCTTCGCCCCATCATTTTTCACTTGGTGATTCAAGAAAAACCAAAGAGAAAGAGAAGGAAAAACATTAGAAGAACTACTTTGCCAATTTTAAGGTTTGGGACTTCACTTTGTTGATTTCTGTATTTTTATGTGATTGAATAGTGATAAAGATTCATTTGGATGTGTAATTGTTTTTAGGATGTTGCTTTATTGTTATTTTGGTGTTATCTTGGATAGAATTGGTTGAATATGACAAGAGAGCATTGTGTAGTGGAATTCTATTTAGGGTTTGTTTGAGTTAGTCATATTGTTTGAGTCATAAAACATCCTAAACCTCCCCCCACCCAAATTGTGTGATTTTAGTTGCATATGAAACCTAAGACATAGAGCTAAATATCTCTAGAAGAGATTCGGACTTAATTCTAGCTCTTTGAACTTGAAAATTGACATCGAAAAAGGTTACCTGATACTACCCCTATTTTGGAGCATCTTTTGACATTTTGCTTGTATCTCCTGATTTAGAAGTTCAAATGGTCTGATTGTTAGTGCTATAAAAAATTAAGACATAGGAGAACAATTGTTTAGAGAACATATTAACCAGAAACCTCATTTTATATTTCAAAATGGTCATACAAAACTGACCTAAAATCTGTTGTATGAAAACATCTATTTGGAGGTTTCGTCCCTTATCCCAAAACTGTGGGAAATGGTTAGGATGGTGAAAAAAAATGAGATTTTGTGCAATTGATAACAGTATAAGGTTAATTGAGTAATAGTTAGTTTAATTATGCATGATTAATTGAGATGATAGCGTAAAGGATGTATGGTGTATAATGTTGTTTTGCTTGATGTGATCATGAATGAATGAGTTCCAAAGGCTTATGTATTATAAAATGAATATGGATGTATGTGAATTGGGAATTTCTATGATAATATTGTGACAATTTCGGACCATCAGTTGTTCGAGGATTTTGATAGTTAGGGTTGTATTGGAAGTGCTTTCTAATTATGTGCATATACATAGTGTGAGGTGACTCAACACTTTTATTGATGCATTATTGCACATATTTGTATTTCTAAGGTATGTTATGTTTGATCAAATGTCAATGAATGAGGTCATTTAGAGGAAAATAGAATAAAATCATAAGTTGTTCTTCATCTTTTGCATAAAATTTTGAAATTTGAAATTGTTTGTTTTAAAACTACTGAGTCCTAGTCATGGGTAAATAGGCATGCCTAGAAAGGTTAGCAACTGCTTCTGTAATTAGACACTAAGGTGTCTTCTATAACCAGACACTAAGGTGTTTTCTGTACTAAGTACTTCAATTTCTTCTGATTTTAGACACTTCTATGTCTTCTATTTCAGATACCAAATGTGGCATCTTATGTTCTAATCCTGTTACCCACTTCTGTAAAAAGGATTAGCAGGCTAACTTGTTTTGTATTATGATAAATGTCCAATTATGAAATAAGATAAATTCTTATTTGATATAAGTTAAGTTCAGTTCTAATATAACTATATGTTGATATGATATAAACAAGATTTCCTCAGATACTTTAAAGTTTTTTTTTATGATTTCGATTCTGTTCAGATACTTATAAATGTGAAGCAAGTATATATTTTGTTCTTATATATTATATTCTGATTTGAAGCAAATGTTATTGAATGTTTATTAATTTGAACAATTAAAGATTGTTTGAGATTTGATATGATTCATTGCATGTGAATGCTAGACGATTGTTAGAAACAATCATCAGATTATATGTTGTTTAGTGATTCTCCACTAAGCTATATGCTTAGCACGATGATTTTGCCCCATGTAGGTTCAGATAGGAGGGTTTGAAGACTGGGACAAAGATAACTGCAATGGTCACAGAAGGATGTGTTTTGTTTTGACAAGATGTATATTTTAGTTTGTTTCTGTGATGTAGTTAATGTAATGAGCCATATTGGAATTTGTATTTTATATGTGTATGGTTTGTAATAACTATAGCATAGGTCATAATTGGAATTATGGTTTGTAATTTGAAACGTTCAACTTGTATGATGTAAATTATGTCTTACTTATAAAATATCTCTTAATGGATTGTAAAACTTATTTGCTTGAGTTTCGGGAAATGCATGTAAGTGATCGTTTGGTATGTTTTGGATTATTTTGGTAATGTTGTGTGTAGCATTTACATATCCTTTTAAGGGGTATGTGGGTGTTACATATCCATTGATGTTCTGTTATGCTTTTCTATAAAACCTTTTTATTAAGGTGTGCTTGATATGGTGGATTGTGCACGTATGACATATCTTTTAGGGAACTTTACAAATAAAGTTACACATTTATTAATAATTATTCAATTTAAATACAAAAATTAAATCAAATTATTCATAATTCTTATCAATAATTAATTTCAATTAATTAAATATATAATATTAAATTAAATAATCATAATTCTTATTAAATTTTATTATATTAAGTAACTAATAACATACATTTAGTTGATAGTAAATCATATTATAGAAAATAGAAACAAAAACACTTTTATGGTTTTAATATTTTTTCAAATTGGAAGAAACCAAAACCAAAACAAAAATAAAAATTCAAACAAATAGATTTTTTTTACTGAATTTGAAAATAAAAACAGAAACTAAAAATAAAAATGTAAACAAACATACCCTAAATTACCATAACTTCTTTTAGAATGTTTTACCTACCAATTGAGCAACATCTAAAAGGAAAAGTAAAATAAAAATTTTAAATACCTAAATTTATTAAGAATAGTAAAATTGTAAATTTACAAGAGTAAAGTTGTAAATATTGAATAATTGTATAATCATAATTTCGAAAGTAGTGAGATCATTACAATTTTCTTAAAACTAGCACTATAAAGAAAATGGAGTTTAGCGACGAACATTACCGACAGAAAACCTACACATTCCATCGGTAAGCTAAGTTAGCAATGGAATTTAGTGACGGAGCAAGGTGTCGGAGAAACGACTATAGATAATAATTTGCGATGAATCACATATTTTATGTCGCTAATTTACCGATGAATATTTTGTGTTCCCATCGCTAAATTTACCGATGGTTCTTTTGTGCTGTCAGAAAATTTAGCAACGGAAAGATTGTTTCAGCCAGTAAATTTACCGACGCACAAATCCTATTCGGCGATAAATTTAACGATGGATTTGGTTATTCCATCAGTAAATTAATGACTAACTATACCGACAGAACTTAGTTATCCGTTGGTAAATTGATTAGATTTTACCAAAAAACTTTGTTTTTTCATTAGTAAATTTACTGAAATTGTTTTTTTCCTTGCATTTAATTTTATTTGATAATCTGAAGATTGATATATAATTTATACAGTTATCAATTATCTGTTGATAATATTTTGATTTGTTTCTACATTTAATTTGTTAAAAAAAAAGTTGATTGATGATATAAAGTAAAAATTATCGTAATTGATAATAAAAAGTTATCTTGTACAATGTTGAGTGAATTATGCAAAACAATCTACTCATTTTACACTAAAAAATCGCAAGTATATGGGTCGTAACTTGTAGTTAGAAAGCGGATATTGATCCCAAAGGGATTGATGCCCAGACACTACTTAATTCAGCTCAAACTTTGTTGAAGAAATGAAATTGTTTAATTGATATAAAATGGAAAATTAAATTAAAATTGAAAGACTGATGATGAACAATATATAATACAAAAATGTAGAAAATTGGAATTTAAGAATCTGATGACTAGAGATCACTTTTCCCTATTTTGTCTCCCTTCTATTTTATTAATCGAATTGTGTCTCACCTAAGATCTCCAATTATATTAACTACCCCCTCTTAAGGTGTAATATTTTGTGCCTAATCAAATTAAATGAAGTCAATTAAGCAATCTCTCAACCTACCCAATCACTCCACCAACTCAACTAGTTATTAAACTATCCTATGGGTGATCAATTGAATTAGTAGAGATCTCTCTTCTAACTAATCAATTAACGTGATGATTCTCTCTCATTGTACAATCCTACACAAATAACCTTACTCACTCTTTTGATCTATTGCAAGATATAAATATAATCAACAATCATCAAAGACAACTTCCATTCAATTCAATAAAATAGGAGTTTAACAAAATAGTTCAAAAGTAATCCTTAAAACTAAATCAGCCACTCATGGTCTCCATAACATCATCAACACTTAAATATTCCATCTTAAAAAGATTAGAAGAGATAAAAACACAGAAAATTGAATCAAGAAAACTCCTTCTCTTCTTTGCCAAAATCTGGAAATTTTGGTGTTGATGTGCTATTTTCCCAATAATTGTTGATAATCTTTGAATCTTCACCTTCCTCAAGGCTCATAACTTATATTTTTCACTCAAAAAGGCTCTTTTCTACAAAGCGTTTTCGTCCTCTTCATCCATGTAGGGTTTAATATGTTTTATAGTCCAAAAACCCTAAAGTTTGATTAACCCCTCATAATGTCTCGGATTAAACTTCCCACGATCGTGGGAATTGCAACAAAAAGTTCCCTCTTCTTTTCTCCTCTTTGGTCTCTAGCTCGATCTCCAAGTTGCTTAATGTTCATTCCTACATAAAAATAATCAATTCTTACCTTAAATTAACACCAAACACAAAAGAACAACAATAAAGATCAAACTAAACAAAAAACATAGAAAATGAATTCTAAATTACAACAACAATCAACTATTATGCAAGAAACACATGCCAAATAGTTAGAAAAACATAGATTAATGCACAATTATGAACTTCCCCACATATTAATATTTGTTTGTCCTTAAGCAAAATAAATACAACTAATCAATTATATCACTTCATTTTCAGAAAGATCAAAGCATACAATCCCTCAAATTTAGCTAACTTAAATATCAAGTTACTACACATATCATGACTACTTTTTCATTAATGTACATAAGCAAATTCAACACATAAAACCATCACTCAAAGATAAGTATAGATGCAAAATGAATCTTCCTCGTAGTTTCTCTCATTTCTTTCAGGTGTTTGATGGTTAATGTTTTGGTCAAACTTCCTATAGGAAACTACACTACCATAGGCTTGCTAATACACCAATTCTCCTCTACAATGATTGCATGCATAAATAGATCAAAAGGACTTATTTATGGTTGTAATATGGTAAGGGTTAAGGTGGGTAAAGAGGGTAAAAGTTTTAACATAAGCATTGGTAAAGTAAAAAGTGGTTGAAAAGGGATAACAAAACAATATTCTGAGATATAAAAGTGTAACTATGCCAATACTCTACACTTATTTTCATTTTTTAAGGCATGGAAGAAACTATGAATAAAATAGCAACTAAATACAATGTGATTCACAACAGAAGTATCCTCAACTCATCTTGGTAAAAATTTTCACAACGATCCCAACTAATATATTACTTAATACTCAACTAAGCTTGTGAATGGGTAGGTTAATGTGGTTTTATGTTTTAAAATTTTTGGGTATTTTTAAAAAACAAAAGGTTAAGGCTCGATGGGGGTAGCAAGGGATAATCACAAGTAGGTCATTTAAGCCAAGGGTTAACACAAAAAAGGCCTTAATCATCTCTATTAAGCATACATCCAGTAGACTCAAACCGAATCAAAGCAAGTTCCAAAGGTAATAACCTAAGGAAGCATCACACAATAAGGAAATAGAATGACTATAGATGGAATCATATAGGCTCAATCCTCACATTGGCTCAAATGAAAATTCATTATGCATCTCTACACTACCTCATTGCTCAAATGTCAATTTGTGAGTAAGCTTATGTAACTAACTACTTTTCATCACTCAACATGGTTCATTGTCTACTCAAGTAGCCTAATCTGAGTTCAAGCATGCATTCAATCTAATTCCAAATAGCATTACAGAATCTCATGGCAATACCCATCAAAATGATTCAAGTGCGGTTCCATCGCTTACACAAAACAACATGGTATGCCTAAACATGCATGCAGAATACAAACAGTGATTAACACAATGCAATTGACAATATAAGTGTCACCTCTCCACACTTAAAGCACACATTATCCCCAATATGACAAGGCCACAACAAAATAAGAAAATGACATTAAACCAAACAAAAGAAATCAAACCAAACAAAAATAACAGCAAACTAAAAAAAAGGCATAAAATTAAAAAAATGACATGAAACCAAACAAAAGAAATAACAAAATTTAAAAGTGTATGGTAAGAAAAGCTTATGGGGATTGTGGTGGCGGCAGTGTTGGTGAAGGAGCTTTAAAATTGTTCCTCTAAAAGAATTTGAGGAATTTCTTCTTCAAGTAGCACTGATCTTTGTGGACTTGCTACATTTAAATGCTGAGCTCATTGATTTGCAAGGTCATTTGCTATTGATGGAGGCCATCTGGTCAAGGATTTGTTGAAATCGGTCGACCTCCGCTAGTGCAATTGATTCCTCCTCCAATGCTTCTTTTTCTGGCTCTGGGACTACTCGTGATGTGGAGAGTCGGGAAGTGGCTGTGTTTGTGCCCCTCCTATTTTTTATGCAGTACGCGTCTGAGGATTTTGGAGTTCCATAGAATGAAACTTCTATGGAACTCCAAAATCTCGGAGCGCTTCAAATAAGATATGTTAAACATATCATGTTGAGTTGTACGCACATTTTCTACATCAAGGTTATAAAATAAAGCCAAAGTAGTTACAATATGAGACATGCCAAAATAATAGCTCTTTTTATTCACAACACTCACTATTGATCGAAAAATCCTAAAAAGCATATTGATTTTTATTTTTCAATCCATGCACCACAGAAAGAAAAGTTCTTTGGCCGAGCATTTATTACTCTCAATTTTGTTAAACGTCTTTAAACCCATAAATTTATGTAAAAGTAAATGCTCGACACTACGAATTAAAGTGTTCGGTCCATTCCTAGAGTTAAAATTTTCTTCACCTGGTAGAGTTTTCCAATAATCATCCAGATAAAAGTCATCGTGATCATCTAAAAATTTAGTGTTTCATCAATCGAAAAGTATGCGAATGACATTATAATCCAATTTATAAATAATCCAATTTATAAACATTGACAAATAAACTAAACCAGAAAACATCCATTTTAGGATTATAGCGGACTGTAGTGAAAAACTCTATAGTCATAATAGGATAAATAGGTACGTCACACCGATCCTATGTTCGCATCTAGTCGCTCAAATTTTCGCATCACTCCTATAGTTTCTAACAAATCAAAATCAAAATATCGAGGAGTGATCAATTCCCCATCTCTAGGGTCTCGAAAATGAGTACCTTCTTCATCTAAATAAACGAGGAATGGGGCACGATAAGTTGTTGCTAAGTTGGGCTTACCTTCACCAGAGACTTGATGGTGCAATTCATCGGTTTGTTTCTGAGCTGCCATCTTCTTTGGAGCCATTGGAAGATTAAAACCTGTAAAAATAAGAAAGAGAGGGGTGAATTCGTTTTTTAGAGAGAGAAAAAATCTTACCCAAATCCTTGTGTTTTGTAATGATTAATGTATGAGAAGAGTAAAGGATTGTAAGATTAATGAAAAGAGATGAAGAAAAGACCAAGAATCTAGAGGAAAATAAAGAATTTTAGAGAGTGGGAGGAGAGTTTCCGTGGGTTAGAGAGAGAAGGTGTAAAATTTTTTGAAGAATGAATGAAAGAAGAAAAGGGAGGGAAACTTAAAATTCCCTCGGATAGGATTCCCATGATCATGGGAATACCCACAATTGTTGGATTTCTCTCTAGAAAATTTCTGGAGAGATTTCCCATGTTTATGGGAATCACTCCAATTCCCACGATCATGGGATTGGGTAATTCTTCCACTTCTAAACCTTCTTCCAAGCTTAGCATGCATTCTTAATGATCCCATAACCTACAAACACATCAAATTAATATTATCAATAAGAAATCAGAAGAGAAAACAAGTTAAGATTAACATAAAATACAAATAAACATTAACAAACTCAATTCAAACCTAATCATAACTACATAAATCAAACAAACAAATAGGCAAAAGCAATCAAAAGGAAAATAAACATGATAAGCTAAGGTTATTGGCTTGACCATTCCTCATACTTTCATGAAAGAGTGGAAGAAAGGAAAGAGATAACTTCCCTTTCTTATGGACATGTCCCTCCATAATATGGCTTGCAATGATGCCCATTAACTCTTGGAGCAGGAGTACCCATCGGATTAACTTACCCTTGGCATCCTTTTTTACAAAGAGGTAACGTAATGATGCATGGTCTATAAAAACAATAACCTGTGAGACTAAAAGATAGGAAAGAAAATTTTAATAAGCAAATACCACCACAGCCAATTCCTTCTCAGTAGTTGTGTAATTCAATTATGCTCTCGTCAACTTCTTGCTTGCATAATAGATAGCATGCAACCTTTTTTCCTTCTACTGGCCAAGTACATAAACAATAGCATGGTCACTTGCATCACACATAATCTCAAAAGTAAGAGACCAATCTAGTGACGTCAAAATTGGTGCTATTGTGAGTGCCTTCTTCAACCTGTTAAAAGAATCTAAACAGTCATCATAAAAAGGGCATATATTTGATTAATAAATGATTTAGGGGTCTTACAATAAGGGAAAAATCCTAAATAAACCATCTGTAGAACCCTGCATGACCTAGGAAAGCTCAGATACCCTTTATGTTGGTAGGAGGTGGTAATTTTTCAATCACTTGTCTTAGCGCGATCCACTTCAATCCTCTTGCATGAAATCTTATGGCCTAATACCATTCCATTTTGGACTATGAAATGACACTTCTCCTAGTTTAAAACTAGATGAGACTCCTCACATCTTTGAAGTGCTCTGTCTAAATTAAGCAAACAATGATTAAAAGAATCTAAAGATAGAGAAGTCATCCATAAATACCTCCATAAAGTTTTCATTCATGTCTGCAAATATGGCCATCATGCATATTTGGAATGTAGAAGGTGCATTGTATAAACCAAAAGGCATCCTTCGATAAGCAAAAGTCCCACACAGACATATGAAAGTGGTCTTCTCTTTATCTTCTGGGTATATAAATATTTGATTGCACCCTAAATATCCATCAAGAAAGCAATAAAAAGAATGACCAGCCACTCTCTCAATCATTTGGTCCACAAAAGGTAAAGGGAAATGATCCTTCTTGGTGGCCAAATTTATTTTCCTATAGTCAATACATACTCGCCAATCTATGATGGTCCTCGTGGAAATCTTTTAACCTTTCTGATTCTCTATCACTTTCATGCCACCCTTCTTTAACACATAATGTACTGGACTCACCCACTCACTATTTGAAATGGGGTAAATAATCCCTGCATCCAAAAGTTTCACCACTTCCTTTTTCACAACGTCTTGTATATTTGGATTTAACTTTTTCTATCTTTCTCTCACAGTTTTACATCCTTCTTTTAGGTTAATTATATGCCTCGCTACATTGGGGCTAATCCCCATAATATTAGAAATTTGCTACCCCATAGCTCTCATCCTCTTCCTAATGGTCTCCATCACTTTCTCTTCATGCTGACAATCTAATTCATTGAGATAATGATGGTTAAAGTATGGTTCTTCCCTAAAAAGGTGTATCTCAAATAGGAAGGTAAGCGTTTAAGCTCAAAAGTAGGAGGTTTAACAATAAAAGGTGGTGTAGGTGTATCAGTTCTCTCTAATTTCTTTAACTCCACTTCCTGACATAAATCCTTTTCCTTCACACTCTCATACTTGTGTTCTTCCTTCAGTTCATTTACTTCCTCTTTAATCTCCTTTACACATTCATCCACAACATCAATTTTCATACAAACATTACCATCCACTGGTTTCTTTAAAGATTTTGTCATATTAAACTCAACCTATTCATCACCAATTCTTAACACAAGTTTTCCTTCATAGACATCAACTAATGCCCTACCAGTATTCATAAAGTGCCTACCCAAAATGAACGGATAATTCTTATCAGCCTCAAAATCCAACACAACAAAATCAAAGGAAATTATAAATTTGTCCACTTTTACCAATACATTTTCCACAACTCCAAATGGCCTTTTAATGAATTGATCCACAAGTTGAATTAGATATGGATGTTGTCTTAACCTCTCCTAGTCCCAGTTTCCTGAAAATAGACAAAGGAATCAAATTAATCCTTACACTTAAATCATATAAACATTTAGAAAATTCAAAATCACCAACAACACATAGAATAGTGAAACTCCTTAGATCCCATAATTTTCAAGGAATTTGGTTTGCGATGATGGAACTATAATTTTCTGTCAACATTATCATCTGATTGTCTTCCCAAGTACGTTTTTGTGTAAGTATATCCTTTAAAAACTTCACATACTTGGGCATGCTCTCCAAAGCTTCCACCAATGACAAATTAATCTGTAGATTCTTCAGTTTCCCCAAAAGCTTGAAAAATTAAGTATCCACATGATGTTGTTTCACCATTTGTGGATATAAAAGTTTGGGTTTATACGGTAGTGGTGGTACATACAACCTTCCTTCTTCCATTTCTTCTTCTATCTCCTTACTTTTCTCTTTTTCTTGGCTGTATTTCTTCACACTTGGTTTTTCCATCTGCTTGCCACATCTAAGTGAAATATCTTTGGGTTGCTCTTTTGGTACGACCTCAATATTACTCGATGTGCTACCTGCACTTCTAAAAAATAAAGCATTAGTGAGTTGACCTATCTGAACCTCCAAGTTATGGATCGATGAGGCATGGTTCTTCACAATTTGATCGAACTTCACCTCCATCCTCTTTTGACTCTCCTCTTAGCTAGCAAACATTCTTTTCTGATTCTCTTCTTGAGCTACCAGTTTGGAACCAAAAACCTCTATAAACTTGTTTATTTTTCTTTCCATCGATCTGATTTGATCTTGCTAAAATCCTAGAGGTCCTTGCAATCTCGCTTAGCTACTTGGATTGTTATTACTCTAAGAAAAATTTGGGTGGTTTTTTCATCCCAGATTTTAGGTATTAGAGTATAGGTTGTTACCTCTATGTGGCTGGCCCAGGTAGCTTACCTGTTCAGTTCTACAAACTCTTAAAATAAAACACTCAGCTGAGCTATGGTTGTTCTTCCCCCACAGCTTACATTGCACTTGCATCGCCTTAGCTGTAGAGGAAGAAGCTTTTTGTATATTGTTCAACTGCTTCGTAAGGGCTATAATTCGTGCCTGTAAATCAGTAACAGAGTTAATGGGTATCATGCCTTTTTGCTCTTTCTACCCTTGTCTACTCCTCTCGCTTGACCATATGCAACTATTGCTCGCTAACTCCTCCAAAAGGTCATGAGTTGCTTCCACAGTCTTCCTCATTAATGAACCACCAGCGGCTGCATCTATGGTTTCTCTCGTGCTCAGATTCATGCCATTATAAAATGTCTGCAGTAAGAACTCCCTCAGAAGGTTGTGGTGGAGGTAACTTCTCTATGGTTATTTAAATCTCTCCTAAGCTTCATAGAGAGATTCCCCATCATTCTTTTGGAAATTCGTGATCTCCTTGATGATCCTCGTCGTCTTGGTCAATGGAAAGAACTTTAGGAGGAATGCTTGGGCAAGTTGTTCTCAAGTAGTAATCTGCCCCGAATTCAGTGAGTTGTACCACACTTTTGCTTGATCTTTCAACATAAAAGAAAACAATCTCATCTTAACCGCATCATCATACTTTTTGTTGAATTGGAAAGTATCACAGGTCTCTAAAAAATTGGCAATATGGGCATTCGGATCCTTGTTGGATAGCCCATAGAATTGCAAATTGTTCTGCAATATGTTGAGGAGTGCTAGCTTTATTTTGAAATTATTGGCTTGAACCATCGGCCTCGCAACTCATTGAGGACTGAATCCTGGCCTCATAAAGTCCATCAGCGTTCTCTCAGCTCCTTTTTGCTCTCATTCTTCAGCCATATCTCTCTGTGTAAAATTTAGATGCTTCGCACTTCTTAACTCTCTTTTGTGTCTTTTGATATCAGGAAACTCATCTTCACTAACTTTTGTCACTCTTTGCATACTCCTTATGTTCATGCACTTGCAAATAAACAAGGAAAACTATCAAAAGCTCTTAAATCAAAGTAATCTAAACTAAAGAAAATGCTAAACAATCAATACCCAGCAATGGCACTAAAAACTTTTTGAGTGAATTATGCAAAACAATCTACTCATTTTACACTTAAAAATTACAAGTATACGGATTGTGATTTGTAGTTTGAAAGCGTATATCGATCCCATAAGGATTGATGCCCTAGACACCACTTAATTCAGATCAAACTTTGTTTAAGAAACGAAATTGTTTAATTTAAATAATCTAGAAAATTAAATTAATATTGAAAGGCTAACAATGAACAATAGACAATACCAAAATGCAGAAAATTGGAATTCAAGAATCTAATGACTAGAGATCACTTTCTCCCTATTTTATCTCCCTCCTATGTTATTAATCAAATTGTGTCTCACCTAAGATGTCTAATTATATTAACTACCCTCTTTCAAGGTGTAATTAATTTTCCCTAATCAAATTAAATGAACTCAATTAAGAACAATTTAACTAGTTATTAGGTTATCTTATGGGAAATCAATTGAATTAGCCGAGATCTCTTCTAACTAATCAATTAACATGATGATTGTAAGTCTACAAGTTGCCAACTCTTGTTGTACAATCTTACACAAATAACCTTACTCACTCTCTTGATTTATTGCAAGATATAAATATAATCAACAATCATCAAAGACAACTTTAATTCAATTCAATAAAATAGGAGTTTAACAAAATAGTTCAAAAGTAATACCTAAAACTAAATCAACCACTCATGGTCTCCATAACATCATCAACACTCAAATATTCCAACTTACAAAGATTAAAAGAGATAAAAACACAAAATTAAATAAAGAAAAATCCTTCTCTTCTTTGCCAAAATCTGGAAATTTTGGTGTTGATGTGCTATTTTCCTAATTGTTGTTCATAATCTTTGAATCTTCACCTTCCTCAAGACTCAAAACTTGTATTTTTCACTTAAGGAGGCTCTTTTCTACAGAGGGTTTTCGTGGTTTAATATATTTTATAGTCCAGAAACCCTAAGTTTAATTAACACCATATAATGTCTCAGATTAAACTACCCACGATCATGGGATTTTGCAACATAAAGTTCCCTCTTCTCTTCTCCTCTTTGGTCTCTAGATCAATCTCCAAGTTGCTCAATCTTCATTCCTACATAAAAATAATCAATTCTTACCTTAAATTAACATCAAACACAAAAAAACAACAATGAAGATCAAACTAAATAAAAACATACAAAATGAATCCTAAATTACAACAACAATCAACTATTATGTAAGAAACACATGCTAAATACTTAGAAAAAATAGACTAATGCACAAATATCATACAAAAATAAGTATTTAATTCATACAAAATGAATATAAGTATTCTATTAATATGGTGAATGTAGATGCTCTGACTGATGCGATGAGGTGCTGCTTGATAGTTGTGTAATTGCATGTGTTCTAGGATTGAATATGTTATTTATTTAGTGTGAATTTAAGTGGTGTGTGTGTATTTATGGTGTAATTATGTTAGCTTATGTGTTTTAGTGTTTTTAAGGGTTAGATTAAGTCTTTGAGTTTAAATGTTATATTTTTGAGGTGTCGTGATGCATTTGTTAGTATTTCAAGGTAAACGTGGAAGAGTGACGAAGATTCAAGGAGTTTCGGTCCAGAGCCATAGGCCATGATCATGCACAGCAAGGCACGATCGTGACAAAGAGCGTTAAGTCAGGCCACAATCGTGCACATTGGGCCATGATCATGACAGAAAGGTTAAACAGTAGGCCACGATCATGTCAGGTAGGGCCACGATCGTGTCCTATGTCAGGCTGATAGAAAAACTCAATTTTTGTGAGATTTTATAGATCGTTTTGACCCCGAATTTGACCTAGGGCTTCCATAGAATAAATAGAACATGATGTGATAGCCACCAACAATTTTTGGAGAGCCTAGAGAGTCATGCAAAAGCGCATCATTATGTCAATTTCAAGAAAAACCTAGAGAGAGATCAAGAGATTGAGGAAGGAGACGAAGGAAGAGAGACACGAAGACGTGCTAGACGCAATGTACTTACCAAAATAGGTGGTTTCCTGTTGTCGCCGTTCATGAAATTTCGTTCCTGACAGTATTTTCTATTTATTTCAATTTTATTTATGTATAGAATTGAAATAGGTGTTGAGAATAGTTGCGTTGAATTTTAAGTTATGTTTATACTCATCTTCGAATTTTGACTCTTGAGATTAATAAAGTTGACCCAATTGTGCTTTTATTAATTTGATTGTGATTTCAATTCTGTTCTTAATAATTCAGTAACAAACTGAGAGGGTAAGCCGAGTAAAAATCATCTATTTGGGCTAACGACAGTTAGGTGAATTGATAGATAGAGAATTGAATCAAACCGGTAGAGTAGTGTAAGGAGAGATCGAGCATAGATTCCTGGTAGGTTAATAGACAATTTTAGAACTAATTTAGGTTTTGGGCCAATTGAGAATCGAGAGATCACAATTTCCATAATTCAATTAAGGATTATCAATTAGGGTTAAGAATTATAACTAGAGAGAGAGTAATTCACCTTTGGACCATCTAGACCTGTTAATTCAATAATTACATAATTGGTCAGATTTTCTTAGTTTTGAATTAAAATCCTCTTTCTCTCACTTGATGATTTCTAGGTTAATTTTGGGTTGGGTTGTGAGATTGTTATTTTGTTACTCCTTAGCACTTTAAATTCTCATATTTGATTATTGATTGATTAAATTTCTATGTTAGTTAATTGTTTAGAATTATTGTAGTTTAGGGCAACCTTATATTTAGGATTTGTTAGCCTTCCTCATGGGATCGACACCTTAGGTACTATGCAAATGACCCGTATGCTTGTGGAATTTACCAAGGTTATAAATAGTAAAACTTTGCTTGTATAACCTTGTGACGAAGTTTTTGGCATAATTTTTAGGGAAGGCAATTTAGGTATATAGTTTAAGGCGTTAGAGTAGTTTCTAATTTTTATTTTTACTTCGTTCCTTTTACTTAGAAATTGTGCTCTTTTATGAACACAAGAGTCACAAGAGGTTTAAGTCGTACAGTTGAAATGATAAATTTAGATAAAATGCAATTAGAACGAACCTTGAGGAAAGCTCGGTGAGGGGAAGAAGAAGAGATCGAGAAATCACAAATGGTTGAGGAATTTCAAAGAAATATGGATCAGGAAGTTAACCCTGGGAGGAAAAAATAGAGGACCCACTTGGATTTTGTGAAACCAAGGTTTAAACCAACGAATCAAGGAGTGGCTAGACGCCTATTCAAGAGATCTCATTTGAAATCAGGCTAGGGTTTAATTTGAGCAAGTCACTAAGAGTCATGCGTCTTCCATTCACAATCTAGAGGCCCAATTGAGTCAACTAACAAATGCTTTTTCTATGCGGAATCTTGGAAATGTTCTTAGAACTTCAAGAAAAAAATCAAGGAGCAATTAAAGGCTATCACACTTCGAAGTGGGAAGGAAATTGAACCACCCACCAGAACAATAAAGGAGCCTTTCAAGCCAGTCAAGAAAGATCAAGAAAAGGAGAAGGAAGTGGATATGAGTGAGTATCCGCCTTATGTTACACCTCCACCGTACCAACCCAAGGTCCCTTTCCCTCAACGATTACAAAAGAAGAAGTTGGATGATCAATTTGCAAAGTTTGTTGAGAAGCTAAGGACACTACAGATAAATCTCTCATTTGTTGAGGCATTAGAACAAATGCCTAAATACGTAAAATTTTAAAAGGACATTTTATCAAATAAGTGTACTTGGGGTGACAATTAGACGGTAGCCCTAACTCGTACTTGCAGTTCTATAGTCACCAGCCAAATGCCTTCAAAATTAAAAGATCCAAGAAGTTTCACAGTACCTTATGCTTTTGGTGAACTGGAATTTACGAATTGTTTGTAAGATCTGGGAGCTAACATCAATCTTATACCTTTATTGATATTGACGATAAATTTGAGCAAGTCACTAAAAGTTATGCATCTTCCATTCATAATCTAGAGGCCTAAGTGAGTCAACTAACAAATGCCTTTTCTATGTGGAATCATGGAAATGTTCCTAGCACTTCAGGAACAAAATCAAGGAGCAATTAAAGGCTATCACACTTCGAAGTGGGAAGGAAATTGAACCACCTATAAGAACAATAAAGGAGCCTGTCAAGCTGGTCGAGAAAGATCAAGAAAAGAAGAAGGAAGTGGATATGAGCGAGTATCTGCCTTATGTTGCACCTCCACCGTACCAACCCAAGATTCCTTTCCCTTAACGATTACAAAAGAAGAAGTTGGATGATCAATTTGAAAAATTCGTTGAGAAGCTAAAGACACAACAGATAAATCTCTCATTTATTGAGGCATTAGAACGTATGCCTAAATACGCAAAATTTTTAAAGGACAATTTATCAAAGAAGCATACTTGGGATGACAATCAAACGGTAGCCCTAACTGGTACTTACAGCTTTATAGTTACCAGCCAAATGCCTTCAAAATTAAAAGATCCAAGAAGTTTCACAATACCTTATGTTGTTTGTGAACAGGAATTTACAAAGTGTTTGTGTGATCTGGGAGCTAACATCAATGTTATGCTTTTATCAATATTCAATAAGTTGGGACTTGGAGAGGCTAAGCCAACATCAATGTTAATTCAATTAGTTGATCAATCCACTATTGGGAATAGTGGAGGATGTTTTGATGCGAGTAGATAAATTCATTATTCCTATGGATTTTATGGTTCTAGATTTTGAAGAGGATAAAAATTGTCCACTAATCTTAGGTCGACCATTTATAAACACTGGAAAGGCCATAATTGATGTTCACAAAGGTAAATTGACACTTCGAATAGGTGAAGATCAAGTTGAATTCAATATGATGAAGGCCTTAAAGAATCTAACAACGAGTAGCATATGCATGAGAGTTGAAATCATAGATTAAAGTTTGTGAGAACAAGTTGAGAGCTGCAACACAAAAGTGCAGTCACTGGAAATAAAAGCTAACAATGAACACCAAATTTCTGAATATAAAGGAGATGATGAGATAGAGGAGGCAGATGTTCCAGTACATCAAGAGAAATTAGTTCGAACCGAAGCACCCACACCACCATCTTCAGAGAAACCTCCAACATTAGAGCTCAAGCTATTACCCGCACACCTCAGGTACGCCTTTCTTGGTGAAGGTCAAACTCTACCTATAATAATTTCCAACCAATTACGTGAAAAATAAGAAAGTAAGGTGGTGGAAGTTGTGAGGAAGCGAATGAAAGCCATTGGATGGAAGATTGCTGACATTCAAATTATAAGCTCGAATGTATGCATGCACCGAATAAACTTAAAAGAAGGATGTAGAACGGTGCGGGAGTATCAACGGAGACTAAACCCTAACATGAAGGAGGTGGTCAAGAAGGAGATCATAAAACTCCTAGATGCAGGGATAATTTATCTCATCTCTGACAGTGAATGGGTCAGTCTAGTGCAATGCGTACCTAAGAAGGGAGGAATGATTGTGATTGAGAGTGAAAGTGGACAATTAATTTCAACCAGAATAGTCACAGGGTGGACAGTATGTATAGATTATCGTAAACTCAACTCAGTGACTAAGAAAGATCACTTTTCTCTCACATTTATAGACCAAATGATAGAAAGGGTAGCTGACCATTCATTTTATTACTTTTTAGATGGATATTCAGGATATAATTAAATTTTCATCTACCCTGATGATCAGGAGAAAACTACATTCACCTGTCCCTATGGAACCTTCGCACACAGACAGACGCCTTTCGAACTTTGCAATGCTCCAGCAACATTTCAGAGGTGAATGATGTCAATATTCGTTAATATGATAGAGGATATAATGGAGGTGTTTATGGATGACTTTTCAATCTTTGGAGATTTCTTTGATTCATGTCTAACTAATTTGGATAAATTTCTTCAAAGATGTGAAGAATCACACCTAGTACTGAATTGGGAGAAATGTCACTTTGTCATGCAAGAAGGGATCGTTCTTAGACATAAGATCTCACATCAAGGATTCGAAGTTGATAGAGCGAAAATGGAGGTAATAGAAAAACTTCCACCCCCAAGCAATGTCAAAGGAGTGCGACAATGGCCATGCAAGATTCTACTAACGGTTCATCAAGGATTTTTCACAAATTGCATGATCTTTGACCAACCTCTTAGTTAAGGATGTGCCCTTCATGTTTGATGATAAGTGTATGTCTGCGTTCAAAACTTTAAAAGAGCCATTAATGTCAGTGCTAATTCTATCACCACTAGACTGGACACTTTCGTTCGAAGTTATGTGCGACGCGAACGGCCAAGCCATAGGTTATAAGCGGGGCTAAAAGAAAGATAAAAAATTGCATGCAATCTACTATGCCTGTAAAACTCTTGCAAGACCCCAACTGAACTACACCACTATAGAAAAGGAGTTACTCGCAGTGGTGTACATGTGTGATAAGTTTTGACATTTACCTTTTGGGTTCAAATGTAATTGTATTTGCCAATCACGCAGAACTAAAATACCTTTTCAATAAGAAGGATGCAAAACCAACGCTTATTATATAGGTGTTAATTTTGCAAGAATTTGATTTGGAGGTGAGAGATAAAAAGGGAGCAGAGAATGTGGTTACAGAACACTTATCCAGACTTGAGGAAAGGGAATGCAAGCCAAGTAATGACATTAATGAAAATTTCCTTGATGAAACCCTGATGTTACTCAAGAGCTTAACCACTCCATGGTTTACAGATATTGCTAATTATGTTTCCAATGGTAAATTCCCATCAGATCTCTCGTACTAACAGAGGAAGAAATTTTTGCATGACTGTAATCGATACATATAGGATGAACCAACCTTATATAGAGTTTGTGCAGATGGATTAATGCGACATTGTGTTCTGGGCAAGGAAATGTTAGACATCCTTAAGCAATGTCATGAAAGGTAGTATGCTGGGCATTATGGGGCAAACAAAATGGCAGCTCGAATATTAGAGAGTGGATTTTACTGGCCGCAATTGTTTAAGGATGCACAGACCTACGTGGCACAATGTGATCGATGTCATAGGATAGGTAACATCTCCAAGATGGACGAAATGTCGTTATATAACATTTAAGAGGTAGAGTTCTTTGATGTCTAGGGCATTGATTTTATTGGTCCATTCTCATCTTCAATGGGGAACTTGTACATTCTAGTGGGAGTCGATTATGTTTCGCATTGGGATGAAGCGATAGCATCTCCAACTAATGATGGGAAGGTTATGCAAAAGTTAATTAAATGGCTATTTAACTGATTTGGAGTGCCACGTACAATAATAAGTGATGGAGGTACACATTTTTGTAACAGATCTTTTGATGCTCTTCTAAAAGTATACAGAATGCACCACCAAGTTACTACACCTTACCATCCACAGACTAGTGGCCAAGTGGAAGTTGTTAACCAAGAGCTAAAATGAATCCTAGAAACTACAATGAACAATTCTTGGAAAGATTGGGCAGTGAAGTTAGATGATGCTTTATGGGCCTATAGGATAGCATTTAAAACACCCATTGGAACAACTCCTTACAAACTCATGTATGGTAAAGCTTTTCATTTGCCAGTCAAATTAGAACATAGAGCATACTGGGCGATTAAAGTTTTAAATTTCAACTGGAAGAAAGCCAACAAAAAGAGACTTCTATAACTAGACGAGCTTGAAGAATTTCGTTTAAATGATTATGAGAATGTCAAACTTTACAAGGAAAAAGTTAAAAAATGGCACGATACTCATCTCAAGAAAAAGTAATTTAAAGTAGGAGACACTGTTCTATTATATAATTCCCAGTTGAGGCTATTTCTAGGAAAGTTAAAGTCTAGATGGAGTGGACCATTTACGGTTATTCAAGTCTTTGATCATGGAGCTCTCAAATTGAAAAATGCTAACAAGGAGACTTTTAAGGTTAATGGGCATCAATGTAAGTTGTATCTTAGAGGAACAATTCCCAAAGATAAGGAAGTGATTTCCTTTTCCTCGAACAATTAAAAATGCCTTCCTGGACGAATGGTCAAGCTAAGGACCCTAAACTAGCAAATTTAGATTTTGTTTGAAAAATTTAGGGATATTTATATTAGTTTTAATAAAATGTGAGCGAGGCATGCGAACTCTCACCTCTAACACTGTCACCACCTCTATACCCTTGAGTTTTTTTTGCCTAACCCAAATTAATTTTTCCTTTCCAAAATTAGCCTTCAATTTTTTATTTTTTCATTTTATCTGTTCTTTGTTACTTAATTTTTATCTTTCTCATTTGTTTATGTGCTTGTGTGTACTTCCTTCTTATATTGAGGATAATGTGTTGTTCAAGTATGGGAAGGGATTGTGTGTTTTAGTTTGGGAATGTGATTTTGCATGTTGTATGATAGTATTAGGTTACATTGTGTATGTGTCAATGGCTTAGATTGAGTGAAATTCATTTAATTTTGGACGTAGTCTATTAGGTTTTGAACAATCATTAACCTGCAAAATTAGTGAATTAGGGGGTCTTTGGATGACTCTACCCTCTAGATTGTCACATTCATTCATAATTTGAGGTCTTTTAGGTTAGGTAGCTTAACAAGCATTTTTTCATGAAAACAAACAGCCAAAAGCAATAAAGTAGGTAATAAAAAAAGAAAAGTCTTGTTTAATAAATTACTATTCTGCTAACCTTCAGGCTATAAATAAAGCTAGTAGCCAGTTGAAAACGTGATGTAGCTGAGTAATCGGATCGACATGAATCATAAACGTGTGCCTTTGCGTAAAAAGGCTATAATGACATTTCAATGAAGCTGTTTAATAAAATGACTTAGTTAAGTAACCGGATCGACATTCATCACAAATGTTTGCCTCTAAGTAAAAGACTAAGTCAGAAAAAATATGTTTTTCTAATTAAACCTACCGAACTTGTAATAAGCTAGAATTTTCATGAAAAAATGTACTTAGGAATAGTTACAATGTTTGAGGGACCAAAAAATTATCAATCTATGTGTACAATTGAAAAGGGAAAATAAATTAACACTTAGGTCTCGATTAAGTTGTATATTTAATTCAAGCCCCTAGACACATATTTTGTTTGTTAATGGTTTGACATAATTGAAGGATTGTGTCTAGATTAAATTTATTTCATGAATTCAGAGCCATTTCCTTATTATTGCATTGTGTGTCATGTATTTTTATGTGTTTTGTTGTTTTGTTTACTTGAGGACAAGTAAACACTTAAACCTGGGGATGTTAATAGTTGTGTAACTGCATGTGTTTTAGGGTTGAAATTGTTATTTATTTAGTGTGAATTTGAGTGTTGTGTGTGCATTTAGGGTGTAATTATGTTAGTTCATGTGTTTTAGTGTTTTTATGTGCTAGATTAAGTCTTTGAGCTTAAATGTTATATTTTTTAGGTGTCGTGATGCATTTGTTAGTCTTTCAGGGTAAACGGGCAAGAACGACGAAGATTTAAAGAGTTTCGATCCAGAGCCATAGGTGTTGGCCCCCTAATTTTTTTCTTGGGGAATAAGCATGATTTAAATAAAGTATGAGGTATTTAAGGGATTATTTTGTGGAGTTAACTATTATGTCAATGTTGGTAAGATTTTATGACATAGATTAATTGAATTGAAGTATTAAAGTTGTAAGATTGTATAAGGGCAAATTGGGCATGGCACTTAAGGTTATAAGACATAAGGCTTAATGGAAGGGAAAAATGGACATCTTATAACCATTAAGAGCATAAATTAGAATAAGGAAATTTTTGGCTTGTTAAGAAGAGGAGAAGTAACGTGGGTGTGAGAAGGAAAGAAGAAGAGGAGAAAATCAAGCTAGGGTTTTAAGGATTTTGAAGATTTTGAAGCCTCCACAAGTAAGTATGAGTTTTAACTCTTCTTAATTTTTAGATGAAGCATGTTTAGGGTTGGTTAGAAGTGAAAATAGAGTGAATATGTGTAGAAATTTTTTCATGCATATGTTTTAATCTTTTAAGGATAGTGATCAAAGATAGATTTTGATGTATTTGTTAAAGATATTGTGTTTAAATGAGCTTGGAAATGAAGTAGAAGAGGTAGTTTAGGGTTAAGATGGGTTATATTTGAAATTTGGGGAGTATATAGATGAAAAATGTCGAAAAATGTCGTCGAAATGAGTTTCTAGAAAAGTTAGCCGCGGCGAAGTCAGCAACTTCACCGCGGCGAAATCCATTTTTCTGCACAGACATATTTTGGTATTTTGGGCATAACTTTTTGTGTAGTACTAAAAATGAAGTGGTTTTTCATTTGGACTAAACTAGAGACATAGGGATACGAGTTTTGTGAAGAAATTAAGTTTAAATTCAGTCTCTAATGATCTAAATTTTTGAAGGGAAGTTGAACATAGAATGTTGTGTTAGTATTGGAAGAAACCAAAAATGATTGGGGCATAACTTTTAGAGTACTGAACCAAATTGAATGATTTTGGTGTCATTATAAACTTGAGAAAATGAGTAAATTGTTTATAATGGAAGTGTTATTAAATTTATTCATTTACTTGATCATAATGATAGTGGAAAATTAACCCAAAAGTTTGACTTTTTGAAAGGGTTTGGGTTCAAAAAGCTTAGGAAATGCATGGGTTTTAGTGAATATGTTTCTTTGGGTTCTAAATT
>JAOQMS010056467.1:0-27165 GCA_027563885.1 Erythroxylum longipes | reverse complement strand
GTTCTATGATTTTTATTAGATTTATAAGCTTAATTTGCGTATAATTAAATATCTAAAATCTAAATTCTTATCAAAATATCCAACGAAATACTAAGATATATAATATTCATACCCTTATAATTTTTTTAAAGTCGTCCTCATAAGTCATTTTACACATAAACAACTAATACTAAATAGCCAAATTTACCAAACATCTCTAACAAATAGCTAATGCAATTTGCTGCTCAAATCAGCTGATAGAATCAGCAATCAGCTAATAGTTGATACAATCAACTGATTGTCAAACAGGGCCTTAGTCCAAAATATGTATTTGAGAAGCTTAATGTAGATGGTAGCCTCTTGAACAATTAGGATCGGCGGACGAGAAATGAGGCGGATAAATGGCTTTGCCATTTTTTATGTTGCTGGTACTAGTCTATTATAACTTTAGGCTTTTTCCCCTTATTTGTACTGTTGCACAAAATTTCTAGTGTCAGTTAAATTATAGAAATGGTAGCATGTTTTGAAATGATTATCATCATGTAACATTGAATCCCCCTTTAGTTAATCCTATGAATTTCTATCAACAAATTTGTTTATCATACGAGAATGAAGAAATGACTTTATATTCCATGTCCAAAAACTTATAAATCATTTTGAGGACATGTAAATGTGGAGAAAATAACTATGATCTAATCACAAGCATAGTTAAAAAAATATAGATTTTACGATTTTCAATTAGACTTTAATAATTGAATAATTTGAAAAATATAAATCATAAAAAATAAGAATTAGACCTCCCTCAAATTCTCGTAAAAACTTTTTCATGAGGTACAATTGTGTCCAACTTTTAATAGTATCTAAAGATAAGCAAAAAAGAACACAATTTTTTAGAAGTAAAGACAGGAGTATTAGCTCCCTTATACCTTCCTCCTATTTATAGAGAAAAGAGAGTTTTATTATTATTAAAATTAAACTTCTAAATTATCATTAAAGTCAAACTAAAATTATAATTACAATTTAGTTTTCAAATACTTCATATTTGATCTCTAAAGTTTCTTATATTTTACAATTAAATCTAACTTAATTCGAGTTGATTTTCTCTTTTTAGGTGCTCTTTTTGTACCCATTAGATTCCTAATATGTTAGCAATGATTAAAATTGTAATTCCAATTTATAATTAGAATTAAATAAATTAAAATTCCTTTTAATTTATTTTTAGTTTTCTAATTAAACAATTTATAATTATAGATCAAGATTGATAAGTAGTAATATGTTATGACCACTCAAATGTTAGAAATGTTAAAGTGATTTGACACAATCTATTTGTGCACAGTTATGTTGTGTAATTTAATCTTTTCATCATCTAATTTCCAATTGGACATAGAGTATAGATTTAGTGTCCACTTTATTAAATCCAATCATGTTCATTCTCACTAATTAGTAATTGATTTATAATTGATATTTGAAAACACCTTTTCGAATCTCAATTCACTTTGGCCAATGGATTCCTTAAATCATTACTAATCAATAACAACGGAATATTCTCTTTAATTACTTTAAAGTAATGAATCCTTTATCAACTTACTTAACTATCTCTATATGGTTCATATTATATCCAAGAACTACTGATTGAGTTACTCTAAGTAAAATAGGTCATAAGTAGCATCAAAGTATAATGTGTGCTTAATTGATTATTCATTTACTTCATAACAGTTAGTGATTAATGCTATAAAATGTTTAAGATACTCATTTTAGTTTATAATTGGTTTGAGATACAATTTGGAAGCACAAAAGCTAAAATGAGTTAAAAGCACATTTCTTGAGCCATCTTCTTAGTGTTCAAACTCATTTGTCTTTGTGGAATAAGAATGAGATGGATTAGGGAGAAGATGGGACAAGAAAATGAAGAATTTAGCATAACCTATAAGATACATGATCATGTATAATCATAAATTGGGTGTTTTGTGATGCATAGTTGGATACACGACCCCAGAACCCTAATTTTAGCTATAAATAGTAATTTGAGGTGCTAAAAGAGGCATGAATCGTTTTTGGAACATGAAAGGGGGAAGAAGATCAATGGAGGGATAATCTTCTTCCTTCTAGTTTATAGGGGAATCAAAGCCAAAAAACACATTTATGCATCTCTCCATTGTGTATTATTGATTCTCTATCTCTTTTGAAATTGATTATGTTATTCTTAGATTAATGTTTTGGCTGTTCATGTATGAATGATTAATATTCTTATTCTTAATAGATTATTTATGTATGAACCAATTGCCAGAATATGGAATACGATACGTAATAGTTGTATTTTCAATTTATTTTTGGTAAACTAATGGTGATGAATCATTAGAGATAATATAACATAGGTTAAATGACTCTAACTTGTGTGGTTGTTACTTAGATTAATCTATTTTCCTAGTTCATAATGCGACTGTCCTACTAAATCTAGAGAGCTTATTCTAGGTTATTTGATAGTTAGATTTAATTAAAAAGCTTATTTTGATTAAATACGACCTAAGGGAGAATTGAGGTTAATAGAGCTTATTGTTAACTTACGACTAATAATTTCTAAGAAACGTGTGAGAACAACAAAATGATGAATTATGTTTAATTATGTGTAGGCTGAGATTGAACTGAGAACTGAATTCCAAACTCATTCATCAATCTTATCACTTTTTGACTGTTTGATTTAAATCACTTTTATTAGCTCAATTTTACTTTATTTTGTTTATTGATTCCACCAAACCCCCTAACCTAAACAACATTCCTTTTATTATAAAAGCCACACTTACACTTCCTCTAGATATGATCCGTACTTACTACTGCTATAAATCTTAGTTTGCAAAGTTTGGACTTATTTTATGGTGCATTCGACAAGCATCAATAATTTTGGCTATATATATATATATATATATGCAAAGTTTGGACTTATTTTATGGTGCATTCGACAAGCACCAATAATTTTGGCTATATATATATATATATATATAACGGTAGTTACAAGATCTCCTCATCAAGACTTTGTATAATTTGATTTGAGATCGAAAGGACACTACAAAGATTACATAGTGAAACTAGAACAACTCTGGGAATAGAACAAGGAATTGAACTTGAGGAAGCTATGGCCAATCCAAAACCTCTAAGAGATTTAGCTGCCCCAAATTTGACTTAAAGGCCTTTATGCATGCATCACTTTTACAAATTTTGCTGAACATGTTACCTTTGAGCTTAGGCTTGACCTAATCCATCTTTTGCCTAACTTTTATGGACTTATAGGTAAGGATGCATATAAGCATCCTAAAGAGCTTGAATTGGTCTGTCTTAGTATGAAACCTTTGGGTGTGACAGATGAGCATATCATGTTAAGGGCCATTCCATTTTCATTGAAGTATGCAACAAAAGACTGCCTTTTTTATTTGCCTGCTAGGAGCATCAGCATATGGATTGAAATGAAGAGGCTATTTTTGGAGAAATACTTTCCAAAACTAAAGATAACTAGTATACGGAAAGAGATATGCTAGATAATGCTAGATAAAGCAACACAACAGATAATCACTTTATGAGTATTCAGAGCACTTCAAGACGTTGTATGCTCATGTGTGCTAGATGTCCCCATCATAACATATTAAAACAAGTCATGATGATGTTATGGAGGAACATCTTTATCAAAATATTTTTTCTTCTCACAACTCCTCATCCAATATTTCTACGAAGGATTATTACTTATGGAAAGGAGCTAGGTCGATGCAACGAGTACTGGGGCACTCTGTGAAAAGACTCCCACAAAGGCCAAAATTTTAATTGATCGTATGGAAGCTAATACTTAACAATTTGGCACTTAAAATAATGTTTTTTTAGGTAATTGAGGTAAATAGTTTATCTCTATAACATCATAATGAACTAACATCCTTTATTGGGAAAATTGTTGTGGGATAAGCATAGGTAGAAACTTATGGTATATATGCAAACACAAACCATTCGACATATGGATGTTTGATATGTTCTTAATTGTTTATACATTTACTGCACAACACTTAAATATTAACGATATGAAACACTTAAGAAACTCATTTTGGTTCATATTTGATTTTAGGTACAATTTTGAAGTTCAAGAGCTAAAAAGAGTTAAAAGCACATTTCTTGAGCCATTCTCTTGATATCAAAGTCATTTGTCATTATGGAATATGAAAGAGATGGATTGGAGTGAACAAGGGATAAGAAAATGCAAGAAATGAAGAATTCACCATACAGTGCAAGATATATGGCCATGCATCAACTTGCACAGCTATGCATCTTGGTGGCTGAAGATTTTATGGTTTACGTGACCTTACATCTTAGTGATTAGAGATTTTATGGTCCGCATAGTCATGCATATACTTACATGCTCGTGCATATTTATGGATGAGGCATTTTTATTGTTTTTCATGACTGGATGCACGGTCGTGTACCCAATCATGCATATGCCTAGAAACCTAGTTTTTGCCATAAATTGACATTTTGAGTGGCCAAAGAGGGAAGAATTGGTTTTGGAGCATGGGAAAGGACAAAAACCTTACCTCTTTGGGATCTATGGAGGGCTAATCTTCCTTCTTCTGGTTTGGAGGTGAAATCATTTCCGAGGATCACATTTGAGCATACCGTCATTATATATTGTTCAATATTTCTCTACTTTGGGGATTGTTTACGTTATTCTTTGCTTATTGATTTAGGTAGTTATATAAGGATGATTTGTTGCTTCTATTAGGTTATTTTTATATAATCTTAAATATGATACGTAAAAGTTGTGTTTTGGATTCATTTGTGGCAACTAATGACATTGAATCATTAAGGATAACGTAATATAGGTTACATGACTCGAACTTGTGTGATTATTGCCTAGATTGATATGTTTTCCTTATTCATAATGCAACTGTTTGACTAAATCTAGAGAGATTGTTCTAGGTTGTTTGATAGCTATGTTTAGTTAAAGATGTAGCACCCTACCTCCATTGAGCACGTATCCGTACATCCTGAGGACATTCGGACACATGCCCTGTGAAAGCTGTGCGTTAGATTAGTCAAATTGAACTCAATTGCAAAATTTTTTCTTAAACATCACACATAATTTTCAAAAAACCAATAATCATTAATTTCCCATTTTGTTTATAACAATTTCAATCAATATTGTCACAAACAATATACACATTGCAGAATTCCAGTAATCATTTGGGCCCTTTATAAATTCAAAACATTTTTAGTCATAAAGTCGTTATATATCAAAATTATTCACATATACATGGTACAATATTTGCAGAATACATACATGAATACAAAAATAACATAAAACGTATGCAGAAGTCAATTGATCTCGACCTCTATCTTTTACTCAAATGCAGTGGTTAGACTCCAGTTGATCTAACTGGGTATCTCCTCTGAGACTGAAAAATATGTTGTAAATTTTGGGTTGAGTTTTGCGAACTCAGTGAGTGGACCATCCTTGATGGCTCACTCAATCACATAACACATCAATTCATGTAATCATGTAATTCACATCATTTCACTAATCAACATGTTGAATCACATACACTTCATATTCACTTAATTCATATTTCACATCAGAAATCATTCAAACTATTTATTCCAATCAATTAAATCATACATATTAAATGCATATGCAATGCTCATGAGACTCACTTTTAATTGTTATTGTTGTGACTGAGTGCCTGTAATTGTCCCATGTCCATTGTGGATATCGGGCTCATTAATAACTGTCATTTATTTATTGGGGATACAGGGCTCATTTTACATAGTGAGCCAGAGGCTCTTACCATATTCTGAGCTTTAAGCTCTTTTTCACTTTCTGAGCTTTAAGCTCTTTTTCGAGGGTTACCCTGGTCACAACAGCCTTTATGTTTTCATGCATTCATGTAATGAAATGCATCATATGTATTCAGTCAATCAATTGTGCTTAATTTTTACACTTTCACATTCACGTTCAAATTCTCCTTCACATTTATCATCAGACCTTGGTCGAGTATTCAACATTTAAGTTGAGAATCACTTATTCAATCAAATTCACATTCAAGGAGCACTTCTAATGATTTTTACATGCATCAAATGCCTCGGACATTTATTATTTAGAAATCAACACATTCACATCATATAATTCAATAAAAAATTTTAAAACAGAACTAACAATGAATGTGAGACCATCTAGGTCGACTCACAGTACGCTCCAGATTAACATTAGCTTCCATGTTCCGGAAATGTCTTGGTGCCGACATTCAATCCTGTGTATCAAATTTATGCAATACACATTATACACACATACTAATTACATAATCACGTAAACATTCTGTTATACACATATGTGTATGTGTAATGTATAATGCATGCTCATGTTGACTATTCATATTACTTGATTTTTAACAACATCATTTGTGTGTGTCAAGCTTACTCTAGGTTCATACCTCAAATAACATAATTCAATCATTCATGATTTCTTTTCTAACATTCTAAGTTCACATAATATTCAAGTTCTCATTCATTCTTAACCAATACACATTATTCAATCATTCACTAAGGTTATTTTAGCTTCCTAAGATCACAAAATATCCTATTTATCATTCATCTTTACTTAATACTCAGCATTCATCTTAATGGAATCTCATTAGCCATCATAGGTTTACCTTCATTCTCATAACATCCTAAAACTCCATATTTGAACACTTGATATACGACAATCCATCCTTATGTTTATATCCTCAATCGTCACCCTAAACATATCACTCGTTTTTATCTCTTATTTCCACATCAAACTAAGTACATTTCAAGCTCCATTCACTCTTAAATGTATCATAAGAAAGCATTGATAAGTCCACAATTTATATATGTATATGATTTGAGACAATAGACATAACTTTCACTATAGATGTCATATTAAGGTCATTCAAGTATGGAGGAATTTGAGTTCTACAACTTCTATGAAGACCCCGAAGAGAGATTTTACCGTCTAAAGGGTAAAAATTGCACAATTATATAGGTGTCCCAAGATTGTCCGCCCAGTGGACTTATGTCCCTCCAAACAGACATGAACGAAGCTGGAACACTGGAGTTCCAAAGAATGTCTGCCCAGCGGATATGAAGTCTGCCCAACGAACATTTACTAGCCAATTTCCAGATTTCCATCTCCTACAAGTTACATATAACCCATCTTATGCTTATCTATCATTTATAACTTATTTTCCTCATTATTTCCCCTTCATTCTCACTTCCATTTTGGCTCAATATCATTTACAACCAAATCATAATCTATGTTTTGTCATTAACCCAAAAACATAACATTCAAACTTATACACGTTCATCATAAATTTCTGCACATGTTCAACTCGATTTATCACCTTCATTTCATCTCTAACTTATCACACTAATTCGTCCCATTTCAAGACACTATTGTACTATTTTTCTTTAGCTCTAAACTCAATTTTGCTCATCTTTTAAACAACCAAAGAGATACACATTAATATACTAGAAAAACAGAACAAGTAAACATCCATTTACATGTCAAAATTTTCTGCATACACTTAACTCCATTTCCAACTTTACTTTGTCTTTAAATTATCATCTTACTTCTTCTCATTTTAAGACAATACACTATCCTTTCCTTTGGCTTTAAACTCATTCTAGTTCATCTCTATAACATTCAAAGAAATCCATGTTAATATATACCGAAAACAAAACATGAAACTTCTATTTACTACTCAAATTTTTCTGCACTTTCTCCTACACCATTTTAATGATTTTTTGGTTATAAACTTATCTCTAAATAATCTCTACATCAATTTATGAATCATTAATCATCATAAAAATAAAACCAAGACATGAACATACCCAAATTTCTCATTCACATTTCAACATGTAAACATCCTCATTTTATGCTCATTTAACTTCTAACTATCATCATATATGTTTTACTCAACATATCATAAAGGATAATATGCCACTTACTTGTTTAAGCCTTAAGATCTTCAAAAAAATCATGTAAAAACCCTACTCCTTTCAAGCTTTACATGATCATTTTCTTCCAAGAATAAGATGGAAGAGATTGGGTCTTCATCAAGAAGAAGAGATAACAAAGATCTTTGTTGGAGTATCAAGGTTCAAGATTTCAACTTAGAGATTAGTGGTAAGGGCATTTCGTGAATGGAGAGAAGAAGGAAGAAGATGAGAGAATGAAGCAAAAATAACAAGTGAAGGATGTTTATGTTTTAAGTGTGTATAATCGTGAGAGTTAAAAACAAGGAGAGTAAAGTAAATACTTGGTTCAAGATTTCAACTTAGAGATTGGTGGTGAGGGCATTTTGTGAATGGAGAGAAGAAGGAAGAAGATGAGAGAATGAAGCAAAAATAACGAGTAAAGGATGTTTATGTTTTAAATGTGTATAATCGTGAGAGTTGAAAACATGGAGAGTAAAGTAAATACTTGGTGAGTGGTGAGTGTCATGACATGTGCCATGACACTTGCCACTTAAATAATCAAATTTACATTTTCTTATTTTGATACTCCATAGCATTTAATAACTAGTCTATTTGACTCCCAATTTCTAACCAAATTGTCTCCTAAATTTCTATGACACTTGTCATTAAATCTTAATGTCACTTATCAAAAATTTCTGCTGCCATTTGATACTTAATTCTACTACTATTTATCAATTGTCTTGCCACTTGACATTTTTCTTAGTCCATAAATACCCAAAATCTTAGAAAATTATCAAATTTCACCAAAAATTCTAAATCACTATTTATACTTTCCAAAACAATTTTCAAGACATAATCCACAATTCATGTCATAATCACTTAAAAGTAATCATTTATACCCGAAAATTGTCAAATGAGTGCATGTACAATCATTAAAATGTGTGCCATAAAATTCAACAGTCATATATGTGTATGCTTATATTATGTATGAACATGAAATGCATTTTCTAATATGTCTTTGCTATTTCTCATATATCTTAGACTTTGTCTTAACCCTTTATATGGAAACGAGATATTACAAAAGAGCTTATTTTGATTAAATGCGATCTAAGGAAAAATGAGGGTTAACAAAGCTTACTATTAATCTACGATCAATAGTTTCTAAGAGAGGTGTGAAAAAAATAATGCAATGAATTATGTTTAATTGTGTGTAGGTTGAGATTGAACCAAGAACTGGATTCCAAAATCATTCATCAAGTTTCTCACTTTTATGCTGTTTTATTTGATTTGCTTTTATTAGGTTAATTTTACTTTGTTTTCTTAATTACAACCAACCAACCAGCCCCCCTTAATTTAATTTTTTGTTTACATATAAATATAATTTAGAAAATTGTTTTGATTTAATCTCTGTGGGATCCATCTAGACTTACCATTAGCTATAATTTTAAGTTTAGTTATTTTTGTTGCAGTGTTACGACACACTGCCAATTTTGGTACCACTGCCAGGGATTAATATTCATTATTTTTTAATATATTTTATTTTATTTTTGATTAATTTCTTTTCTTACTTTGTTTAGTTACTGTGCATGACACGATCTTCTGACTTTAGTGAATTGAAAATTTATCTAGAAATTGAAAGAATTCTTCACAAATTGAAAAGAAAAGTAGCTTACAGTTCTAAGGATATGTTACCATCTGACAGGAAATTGTTTCTTCACTAGGAATCCAAATAGCCTTTTATTTTCTTCCTAATTCATCTAGTGATTCTATTTTGAAATAGATTCTAATATGGCAGAGCAAAATAATGATTGCACTCTTAAGCAGTTGGCTACTCCTGATCTCAACTATCAACCTTTGTACATTGATTTTCCTACTACTGATGTTGTTTTTGAGCTTAAATATGGTTTAATTCATCTTTTGCCTACTTTTCCATGTAAGCCAAGTGAAGATCCTCATAAGTATCTCAAGCAATTTCATGTAATTTGTTCTAAAATGAAGCTAGCCGGGGTAGAAGAAGAGCATAGTAAGTTGAGGGCATTCCCTTTCTCATTGGGGCACACTGCTAAGGATTGGCTCTACTACTTACCCTTTGGATCAATCATTATTTGGAATGAGGTGAAAAACCTTTTTCTAGAGAAGTACTTCCCTACCACTTGAGCTATAAATATTTGAAAGCAAATATGTGCAATTAGAAAACACAATGGGGAGACATTATATGAGTTTTGGGAGCATTTCAAGAGGTTGTGTGCTAGTTGCTCTCATCATTAAATCAGTGAACAACCTTTGATCCAATATTTCTATTATGGACTTCTGCCATAAGAAAGAAGTATAATAGATGTAGCAAGCAGATGTGCATTAGTAGATAAGACACCAATTGAACCTAGAATTCAATTTCCAACATGGTTGTTAACATTTGAGAGGATCCCAGATCGTTAAAAGTCAATGAAGCTATTACTACCACAATGGAGCAATAGACAGCTGGGTTGACATCTTTAGTTAGACAAATGGTTGTAAATGGTACTCAATAAGTAAAAGCATATGGTATTTGCATAATGGTAGGATATCCAACTAATTTGTGTCCAACCTTATAAGAAACACCCACATAACAAGCAAATGATTTTGGAAGTTTTCCAGCTCAACCATAAAAGAAGTACGATCCTAACTACTCCCATGCACACAATTTGGGACTGAAGAATTCTCCATTTAACAGTTATGGACAATAAAGACAGCAAAAATAAAGCTCTTACCAACAATCATTTCCAAGGTAAGCTCAACCATCAAGCTCTGGACCTTCATGGGAACACATGATAAAAACGTTGGCTCAAAATATAGTTCAGTTCAAAATAGTGCCATACAATATCAACAACAAACAAAAGCTAGTATGCAAAATTTGGAAAATCAAATAAGTCACATAACTACTGTTAGTTAATTGGAACATCAGAGTTTGGGTAAACTTCCTTCTCAAATAATTGTGAACCCAAAATAGAATGGAAGTTCTATCACCTTGAGAAGCGTTAAAGAAATAGAGGCACCATATAAGACTCCTTTTTATGGGTGATGAAGAAGAAATTGAAAAGGAACTTAAGGTGTCTAAAAAAGAAACTAAAATGGAAACTAAGGTAAACTCTCAATCTCTTGTGATTAAAAAATTTACTAGCACTTTGCCCCTTTTCCCTAATAGGTTTGCTAAATCAAAGAAAGAGGATAAGGAGCTTTTAGAAATGTTCATAAAGGTAGAGGTGAACATACCTCTAATTGATTCCATAAAACAAGTTCTCAGATATGTTAAATTTCTCAAGGAATTTTGCACTTCTAAAAGGAAATTGAGAGGAGACGAGAAGGTGAGTGTGGGGGAGAATGTGTCTGCATCCATTCAAAGGAAACTTCCACCAAATTGGAAGGATCCAAGTACATTTATAGTTCCCTGCAAAATAGGTGGCATTTAATTTGAAAAAGCAATGATATATTTAGTAGCTTCAGTTAATGTCAAGCCATATTCTATTTACACTTCACTAAATTTGATGTATTTGAAAGAAACACGTGTCATAACTCAACTGGAAGATAGATCTAATGTTTATCATGAAGGGGGTTGTAGAGGATGTCATAGTGCAGGTTAACAAATTAGTTTTCTCAGCTAATTTTTATGCATTGAACATGGAGAGAGAACCTTCGTCTAATTCAGCACCAATCTTTTTAGGTTGATCATATCAAAAACAAAGATTGACATAGATGCTGGGATGTTAACTATAGAGTTTGATGGTGAACAAGTTTGCTTTAATATTTTTGAAGCAATAAGGCACCCTAATGATGTTCATTTTGCTTTATCTATTGATGTCATTGATTATTTGTCTTAAAAAGTTTTTGATATGGAAGGTAAGGATGCGTTAGAAGTCATTATTTGCATAAGTTTAGAGGAAACATTTTGCAAAATTCTAACTTATTTATTGTATATGAGATAGAAGAAATCATGCTAGCATTGCAATCACTATAACCAATGCCAAAAAAGTATGTACTTTGAAATATTGAATTGTCAATATCTCATACTAAATCTCTACCTTCAGTTGTGCAGGTATCATCCATTGAACTAAAGCAATTACTGGAGCACTTAAAGTATGTAATTTTGGGAGAAAGAGAAGCACTTTTGGTAATCATAGCAAAGAGTTTAACCAAGCTTCAAGACAAAAAGCTCATTCGAGTGATTAAGGACCACATCACAACTATAGGGTGGACCATAGCTGACATTAAGGGTATTAGCCCTTGGACATGTATGAACCGAATTCTTTTAGAAGAGGGATTGAAACCATCAAGAGAATCATAAAGAAAATTGAATCCTCTAATGATGGAAGTGGCAAAGAAGGAGATCTTGAAGTTGCTTGATGTTGGTACAATCTATCCAACTTTAGATAGTAAATGGGTAAGTCCAATCCAAGTGGTACCAAAGAAGACTAGGACTATAGTGGTAAAAAATGGGAATATCGAGCTTTTCCTTACAAGAATTAAAAATGGATGGTGAATATTCATTTATTATAGAAAGTTAAATACTAATACACGCACTTTCCACTCCCATTCATCAATAAAATGCTTGAACAACTTGCGGGACGATCTCACTATTGTTTTCTTGATTGATATTCAGGTTATAACCAAATTATGATAGCTCTAGAAGTTTAAGAGAAAACAACCTTCACATGCCCATTTGGTACATTTGCTTACAAAAGAATGCCTTTTTCACTTTGCAACGCCCCAACCACCTTTCAGAGATGCATGGTAAGTATTTTCTCTGACTATGGTGAGCACATTATTGAGGTTTTCATGGATGATTTTACTATCTATCGGGATTTATTTGATGCATGCTTAGATAATCTGAATTGTGTACTTGAACGATGCATTGAAACTAATCTTGTTCTAAATTCAGGAAAATGTCATTTTATGGTTGAATAAGGAATAGTTTTAGGACATGTAATTTCATTTAGAGGGATTAAGATTGATAAAGCCATTAGAGAAGTGCTTTAAAGGAAATCGCCTTTAATACTTATTGTATAAATCTTTGGTAAGTGTGAATTGCATCATGTTTTAGGGCTTAATTTGATATGTAATTAATTGTTAATTCAATCGTTTAGTATGTGTTTAGGTTAGAATTATGCTTATTTGTTAATTATTTGTGTTTTAAGTGTTTTTATGGGTTAGTACAAGTCTTTAAGCTTAATTATTATGTTTTTGATGTACCTTGATGTGTTTGTTAGTGTTTCAAGGTCAACATCGAAGAACAGAGAAGTTTTGGAGACACTCGGGCTAAAATAATAGCCCACGATCATGGTAAAATAGGTCACGATCGTGACAGAAGCACTGGAGTCAGCCCACGATTGTGGCCCATATGCCACGATCATGACAGAAGCCCAAGACACGACCCACGATCGTGATAGAAGGCTCAGATATGGCCCACGATCATGGCTTATATTGGACAAACATGCAGACACTCAAAAACATCAAGTTTCGAGGGAGTTTTTGGACCTTTCAGACCCCCGAAAGAACCTATGGTTGCCTAGAACACAAAAGTTATATAAAGAATAAGTCAAAAAAGATGGAGAGCTTTTGCATTAGCCACTTTTGAGAGAACTTTAGAGAGAACTGTTGAGAGATTAAAAATAGAAGAAGGAAGAGAGATTTAATATTTATTAACCTTGGTAAATTCCGCAAACTCAGGGGTTGTTAACGTAGTACTTAAGGTATCGATCCCACGAGAAGGGCTAAACTAGTCCTAAAATCTAAGGTCGTACTAAACTACAATAATTCAAAAGGAATAAACTAATGCAAAAAATAAATCAATCAAACAATTAATTCCAAGAATTGAGTTGTAGAAATCTAAACAAGATAACGGATTGCACAAACCAATCCTAAAACCAACCTAGAAACTATTAAGTGAGAGAAAGGGGATTTTAATCAGAAATTAATGAAAATCTAACTAATCATGCAATTATCGAATTATTAGGTCTAGACAGTCCTAGGGTGAATTACTCTCTCTCAATTTATAATTCTTAACCCTAATTGATAATCCCTAATTTAAATTATGGAATTGTGATCTATCGATTCACAATTGACCCAAAACTTAAATTAGTTCTAAAATTATCTAATAACCTACCGAGAACCTATACTCGATCTCTCATTAGATGTTTCTACCGGTTTGATTCAATTCTTTACCTATCAAATTACCTAACTTTCGTCAGCCTAATTTGATCATGGCTTCTCTCGCTCGTCCATGCTTGTCACGATCATGGGCTATGTTTTTGGCCCGAAAACTTCTCACAACTTCTTCGTTTTTCACCGTTTACCCTGAAACACTAGCACGGTAGCACACACATCAAGGTACCTCAAAAATATAACAATTAAGCTCAAAGACTCATACTAACCCATAAAAACACTTAAACATAAACTAACACAATTAAAACCTAAATACACGCTCAACACTTAAATTCAAACTAAATACATAACAAATTAAACCCTAAAACACAATGCAAATGACAACTATCACTGTGCGCTTGCAAAATATCGAGGTTAAAATATTAAAACTTACACATATTAGAAAACTGCAATCAAGTTTTTTTGGTGTCGTTGCCAAGGAGGTGATTAGTTTAGTTCTTTAGTCTAAGGCTTTTTCACTATCTTTTGTTTTTTGTTTTGGAAAATTGGGGTGTAAATTAGAGACACATCAAGACATCTTAGAGTGAGAATGAGACATCTGAAGAGTTGAATGGTAAGAAGAAATAAAAAGAACGATCATGGAGGATGTATACTATAAGGAGCAAGGGACTGTTGTGGAATTCAATGAGCCCCAATTTGGTTAGGGAAATCATCATCCTTATATGAACCCACGCACTTTAAGGTGGTAGAATCATCCAAATTTCTATTGGTCCAACAATGCAAGTACTCACATGGGATATCAATACCTATTTAAATTTCAACATAATGAATCCAGTTCATGGGATTCCAAGCTGGACAAAATAATGAATAAGCTCATAGATATGGAAGAGAACCAGAAGAGATTGGAAGAGAAGTTTGAGCAAGTGCCTCTTCTATTCACAATATAGAGATTCGAATAGGCCAGCATTCCAGGGAATTTTGTACGTAAAGTGTGGAAAACTGTCTACACAGCATGAAAATAAATTCAATAGAGCCATTTTAGGATATCACACTTAGGAATGGAGTAAAGCTAGAAGAACCAGTGAGAAATTAAGCTAAACCCGATCTTATAGAAGACCAAGAAATTAAGAAAGAGATTGAAGAAAAGAATGCCAAACCTCCTTTTTATTCACCAGTTCTTGATATACCATATGTGAACAATGAAAAAATCTTTGGTAGATGTCCATGAAAAGAACCTTATCCTTCAGATCAATGATGATCAAGTGACATTCAACATGAATAATTTATTAAAGATTCTGAAGGAGAGTAGCTCATTCAGGATAATTTATGTGTTTGAATCTTCTGATGAACAAAATGATGAAGAACAAATGACAATAAACATCGAATTTGAAGAAGCGATGAAAGTCTCTGTTCGTGAAGTGGAAGAAGCAGAGGAGACGAAGGTGATTAAGGAAGAAAGAGAACAACTCACCTTCTTACAAGACAAACTGTTGGATTCGATGAAAGATTCATAGAGTTTTGTTATTCTCTATTTTGTTGACAGTTCGCTCGGAAAAAGGACATTACCGAGCTTAATTGGTTTTCATAACTTTATCAATATTGTCCATCTAATCACTTTACAATTTGTAGCTTACTTACAGGCTACAAAACTGATATTGAATGAAAAGGGAGGAAGCCAGCCACTCATAATTGATCCCCGATAAGTTTCCAAGGATAGAGCGTCAGCTACTGATATTAAAAGAAGAGCTGTATGGGAGGCAACCTATAGACTGTTAATTTGATGTTATTTCCTTTGATTTTTAGATAGTTGGATTTCATAGTTAGGTTGTTTTGTTTCCAAATAAAATCAAGAAGGCAGAGGACTTCGTCATCAATTAGATGATCAAGGAATTAAGCAAAGAGAGGTGATAGTGCCATAAAGAGTTAAGAAGTGACTTCGAAAAATAAAAATAAAAATTAAAAAAAATAAGTGGAAAATCGTGGCCTGCGGATGGGCAAAAAGGGAAACACGTGGTTTTACGTCAATTTTACCATTTTACCCTCCAACCACCTATATATTCATTTCTAACTTCACTTTTTCACTCACTTTCACTTTTACTTTATCTCTCTAAGCTTTAAACTTCCAAACACTCCCACTTCTCTCTACCAAATTTCAAATATCACTCACAAGCTAGTATATCATGCATTAAGCAATCAGCCAAGTGGGATCAATCAGCGGGATGAAACCAAGTCACAGGACGAGGGAGAAGTAACAGAGCAGCGGACTGTAGAGTAGCCTTCCCTATCTACACAGAAGAGGAAGGTATTCATTTTCAATCCTTTAATGCCAAACAAATTGTTGTCCTTAAATATTTTGATTTTGATACACTCGATAGGCTAAAACTATGAGATAGGGTAGAGAACTTAGCATAAAGAATTCAGTGGGTAAAATTTATACACTTCCAATTTCCTATTTACCAGGAGCTCACTTTTGAATTCTTTACTTCCCTTTCCTACGAACCTAGGAACCCCAAAGAAATGTGGTTTAGGTTGTGGGGACGAGCTTATGAATTAAACATCAAAATTATGTGCAAAATGTGTGGGTTCCCTGAATCTTCCATTATCGATTAGCACGATGATTTTCGTGCTTCTTGCTAATAGAATGAGCTCACTGAGTTAGAGCAATTCGATGCCAAAAATGCCCACAACATCATAAAGACCCATGAGCACTTGTTATTGCACAAATTCATCTGTCAACTGGTTTTTGATAAATCAAAAACCAATAAGTATTCAACAAAGGAACTCTTCATGTTGTGGTGCATGGATCACAACATTCCAATGTATGCCTCCACACATGTGTTGAACACTATTGTTGCAACTTAGCAAGAGAAGCAATAATTTAGGTATGGGGTACCTAATTTCTGCCATTGCTGAATATTATGGCATCGATTATAGTGTTTTAACTTTTCATCTTCCAGACTTCCTAAATCATCATCATCTATGGCGTATTGATATCCTTAAGTCCCATAACATGGAACTCTGAGCTATCAGTCAAAAGACATATGTTAAAATTAGGGCTAGTCAGGTGAGTTCGAGTACAACGCCTCCTCAGCAGGCAGAAGAGGACTCGACTATGGAAGAGTCCGAGGAGGAAGAAGAAATAGAAGAACCAAGCTGAAAAAAAGTATTGGATACAATCTCTATAAACAACAAGGTAATTACAGATAAACTTGTGGAGAACTCCAGAATGATGAAGGAGATGGCCCAAACAAAACGACATCAGAGCTGGGATATCTGTTGCATCTATCAATATTTTGAGGCTCAGAGTGTTCAATTGCCATTGATCCCAGGTTCTGATATGACAAAGTTTTAATTTTTTAAACCTTGATACTCCGCAAGTGCATGGGTCGTTCACGTAGTACCTAAGGTATTGATTCCACTAGGATAATTAATCTAATCCTAAAATCTAAGGTTGAACATAATTCGCAATCACTGAAAATAAACAAAACTAAAACAATAAATTATTCAATCATACAATTAATTCCAATAATCAAATTCAGAAATATAAACAAGATAGCAATTGCAACACCCAATCAAGAATCAACCTAAGAACGACCAATTGAGAGAAAGGGGAATTTTATCCGACTTTAATGAAAACATAATTAATTATGAAATTGTTGGATTACCATTTCTAGACGGTCCTAGGGTTGATTACTCTCTCTTGAGTTATAATCATTAACCCTAATTATTAACCCTAATCAGATTATGAGAAATTGCAACCCCTCAATTCACAATTTATCCCAAAACCTAAATTAGATCTTAAGTTGTCCAATAAACTATCAAAAACCTATGTAAGATCTCTCGTTACACAAATTTACTAGTTTGATTTAATTTTTGATCTATTAAATTACCTAACTCTTGTTAACCCAATTTAATGATTTTCATCGGTTCACCCTCTCAGTTTGTTACTGAATTATGAAGTGTAGAGATTAAATCACAAATAATCAAATAAAAACATGACAATCAAATTTCGTTAATATCAAAGACAAAATTTCCAAAGGTGAGTTTAGACTAATCTTAGCATTCAACAATCCTATTCTTAACGGCTATCCCAATTCTATACATCAATAAAATTGAAAACAAAACTGAAAACTATGAGTGAAAAGGATGACGGAGGCAGCAACGATAGGAAACCTCCTGTTCTGGGAAGTAGTTAGCGTAGGCTTTTTCTCCGTGTCTCTCTTCTTTTGTTTCCTTCCTAAATCTCTTGATAAAGCTCTTTAGGGTTCGAGATTGTGGCAAATGCAAAAGCTTCCATCTTCTGTTTTCATGTTATTTAAATACTTTGGTAGCCGTAGGGTTTTTTCGGGGTCAAAATGGTCTAAAAAATCCTTCAAAACTTGACGTTTTCTCCTGTTTGTGTGTCTGCTTGATGTAGGCCACGATCGTGGCATGCATCAAACCTTTCTTCCACAATCGTGGCAATCTTCTGTCACGATCGTGTACCTTAGGCCACGATCATAGGATGGATCACATGTTTTTGTCACGATCATAGTCTATTGTGCCACGATCGTGGGTCATGTTTTTGGCCTAAAAGTCTCCAAAACTTCTTCATTCTTCGATGTTGGCCCTAAAACAATAACAAACACATCAAAGTACCTCAAAAACATGATATTTAAGCTCAAAGAAATATACTAACCCATTCAACACTTAAACACACAATTCTAACCTAAACACATACTAAACACTCAAATTAACATTTAATACATAACAAATTAAACCCTTAAATATGATGCAAATCACACCTATCAACATTCCCACACTTAAACTTTTGCTTGTCCTCAAGCAAACAAAACAAAAAATACACAACACATAATGCAGTAACGAGAAATTGGCTTCAACTTCATGAAATAAATTTAATCTTAAATACAATTATTCAAGTTATGTTAAATCATTAACATGCAAAATCTGTGTCTAGAAGCTTTGAACTAAATATACAAATTAATCCAGATCCAAGTGTTAGTTTATTTACCCTTTTCAATTGCATACACAAATTAATAATTCTTTGGTCCTTCAGACTCTGTAACTATTCCTAAGTGTATTTTCATGAAAAGTCAAGCTTATTACAAGTCTGGTAGGTTTTTATTAAGAATACACATTTTTTCATTTATTTAAACAAAGACTTCATCTTTTTGTGCGGAGGCAAACATTGGTAATGAATGTCGATCCAGTTACTAGACTAAGTCATGTTTTTATTAAACTGCTCAGTTGGAACGTCATTATAGCTTTTTGACGCGGAGGCACACATTTGTGATGCATGTCGATCTGATTACTCGGTTATATTATGTTCTCAAATGGCTACTAGCTCTGTTCATAAACTGAAGGCCAACGGAATAGTTATTTATTAACACATTTTTTTATTGCCTACCTTGTTGTTTTAGCTATTTGTTTCCATGAAAAATACTAGTAAAGCTACCTAAGTTGAAAGGCCTCAAATTATGAATGAATGTAAGGTCCTAAACTTACACTAAATATTGAGTTATATATTTATCCAAAGACCCCAATTCACTAATTTTGCAAGCTAATGATTATTCACAACCTAATAGACTATGTTCAAAATTAAATCAATTTCAATCTATCTAAGCCATTGACACATTCAAACAATTCACAAAATGCAACCTGACATTTATCATACCTTATGCAAAATCACATACAAAGCAAAACACATAACCCTCCCCACAATTGAACAACACATTGTCCTCAATGTGAGAAGGGGACAAACAAGCACATAAAAGAAAAGAAAAAAAACATAAATTAAAGTAAACAGAAAATAAATAAAGATAAGAATAAAATAAAGGCTAATTTGAAAAAGAAAAAATGGATTAGACAAAATCTCATGGAGATAGAGGCGGGAATTGAATACCTTGGGAGTCAACACGAACTACTAACGTTTTATTGAAAGCTTAAAACAAATCTAACTTTGCCAAACAATTTCACACAAATTTATAAACTTGCTAATTTATAGTCCTTAGCTTGACCTTGCATCCATAAAAGCATCTTAATTGTTCGACGATAAGGAAATCACTTCCTTATCTTTAGGAATTGCTCATCCAAAATAAAGCTTGCAACGATGCCCGTTGACTTTAAAAGTCTCCTTATTAGCATTTTCCAGTTTGAGGGCTCCATGATCAAAAACTTGGATGACCGTAAATGGTCCAATCTATCTAAACTTTAACTTCCCTAGAAGTAGCCTCAACCGTGAGAGTTTGGCATTTTTGTATTCATTAAAAAGAAACTCTTCAAGTTCGTTCAGTCGTAGAAGCCTTTTTCGCTGGCTTGTTTCCAATCAAAATTTAATGCTCTAATCACCCAGTATGCTCGATGTTCTAATTCAACTGGCAAATGACAAGCTTTCCCATACACGAGCCTATAAGGAGTTGTTTCGATGGGTGTTTTGAAAGTTGTCCTATAGGCCCAGAGGGCATCATTTGGCTTTGTTGCCTAATCCTTCCTGGAGTTGTTCACCATCTTTTCCAAAATTCATTTAAACTCCCCATTAATAACTTCCACTTGGCCACCAGTTTGCGGATGGTAAGGTGTCGCAACTCAGTGATGCACTTCATATCTTTTAAATAGGGCCTCAAAAGATCTGTTGTAGAAATGTGTGCCTCCATCACTTATTATCATACTTGGCACTCCAAACCGGTTAAATAACCATTTAATGAACTTTTGCATTACCTTCCCATCATTGGTTAGAGTCGCTACTGCTTCGACCCAACGTGAAACATAATCAACTCCCACTAAAATGTACATGTTTCCCATTGAAGATGGGAAAGGACCCATAAAGTTGATGCTCCATGCATCAAAGACTTCCACTTCTTGAATGTTGGATAAAGGCATTTTATCCCTTTTAGAGATGTTACCTATTTTCTGGCATCGATCATATTATGCTACGTAGGTTTGAGCATCCTTAAACAACTGTGGCCAATAAAATCCACTATCAAGTATCCCAGCCACCATTTTGTTGGCTCTATAATGCGCAACATACTGTCCTTTATGACATCGCTTTAGGATGTCTAATATTTCCTCATCTAGAACACATCGTCGCATTAACCCATCTGCACATGCTCTATATAGGATTGGTTCATCCCATATATATCGGTTACAATCATGCAATAACTTCTTCCTTTATTGGTAAGGGAGATCTGACGGAAGTTTACCACTAGCAACATAATTTGTGATATTCGCAGACCATGGTGTAGTCAAGATCTCGAGTAGTATCAGAGTTTCATTGGGGAAATTTTCATTAATTTCATCACTTGGCTTGCATTCCCCTCCCTTAAGTCTAGATTAGTGGTCTGCAACCATATTTTCTACTCCACCTCTATATCAAATTCTTGTAAAAGTAACACCTATCAAATGAGCCTAGGTTTTGCATCTTTCTTGTTGAAAAGGTATTTTAGTGATGCGTGATTGGTGAATACGACTACCTTTGAACCTAAAAGATATTTTCAAAACTTATCACACACGTACACTACTACGAGTAGTTCCTTTTCTGTAGTGGTGTAATTCATCCAGGGTCCTGTTAGAGTCTTATTGGCATAGTAATTCGCAAGCAACTTCTTATCTTTCTTTTAGGCTAATACACAACGTATGGCTTGGTCACTTGCATCAGATATAACCTCGAACAGAAGTGTTTAATCCAGTGGTGATAAAATTGTTGCTGATATTAATGCCTCCTTTAGTGTGTTGAATGCATACATACAGTTATCATCAAACAAAAAAGGCACATCCTTAACTAAAAGGTTTGTCAAAGGTCTTGCAATTTGCGAGAAGTCTTTGATGAATCGATGATAAAATCCTGTATGACCTAAAAATCCTCTCACACATTTTACATTGCTTGGCAGCGAAAGTTTCTCTATCACTTTTGTTTTTGCTCTATCAACTTCGAATCCTTGATGTGAGGTTTTATGCCCTAGCACTATCTCTTCTTGTACCATAAAATGACATTTCTTCCAATTCAGCACCAAGTGTGACCCTTCACATCTTTGAAGAACTCTGTTCAAATTAGTTAGACATATGTCAAAATAATCTCCAAAGACTGAAAAATCATCTATGAACACCTCTATTATATCTTCTATCATATCAGCGAAGATAGACATCATAGATCTCTGAAATGTGGTGGGGTGTTGCAAAGTCCAAAAGGCATCCATCTATACGCAAATGTACCATAGGGCAAGTGAATGTAGTCTTTCCCTGATCATCAAGGTAGATAAAAATCTGATTATATTCAGAATATCCATCTAAGAAGCAATAAAAAGAATGACTAGCTGCTCTTTCTATCATCTAGTCTATGAATGGAAGAGGAAAGTGATCTTTTTTAGTCACTGAGTTGAGTTTGCGATAATCTATGCATACTCTCCATCCTGTGACTATTCTTGTTGAAATTACTTCTCCACTATCACTTTCTATTACCATCATTCCGCCCTTTTTAGGTACACATTGTACTGGACTGACCCATTCACGATGGAATTTGATAGGGAAGTTACTCATTAATAGGGAAGTTATTCATTTCAATATTTTTAATGTTAATAAGCTCTCCCAAAATGACCATTTTGTTTTTACAATTAATGTGATTGACCCTTCAGTACAGGAAGATTGTAAGTGGAAGCATGCAAATAAACAAGAAACAGTTTCAATGAAAGAGAAGACTAAAGGTTTTGATGTCTTATCAAAAAGCTCTATTATTGGTCAAAAAGTGCTTTTTTACTGTGATGAATATAAACTACTTTTGAATAAATGTCATCCTTGTTAGGTCAATCCTTTTGTGATTAGTAATTTCTTTCCCTATGGTGATGTAAAAATAAGATTTTAAAAGCAAGGAAGACGTCACATGTAAGGGGTCATCAACTCAAGCCTTATCTTGAAGATGGTCAAGTGGAAAATATTGAAGTTGTGATCCCTGGAGATCAAAATTTTGTAACATGATGAGGAAAACAAAGAGTTAAGCCAGCAACAATAAACAAAGGCGCTGCGTGGGAGGCAACCTAAGGGAATTTTATTTTTTTTCATTTATATTTCTATATTTGTTGTGTTGTTGAATGCTCCATTTCCCACATTTAAGGTTCTATTGGGGACAATGTAAGTTTTAAGTGTAAGGGAGGGGATCTTAGTTATCATGTGTGTTTTGAGTTTTTATTTTATTTTTATCATGAGTGTTTAAATTGTTTGTTTCTTATGCGATTTTATATTAAGAAACAAACAACAAAACCAAACAAAACAAACATTTTCTCCTTTTTTATTGCTTCTAGGACTATATAGTCATAATTAAATAATATAATTAATTAGAAAAATTCATGGAAACTTAAACATGTACTTTTTCTCTTGTGATTTGTCAATGTACATTACCTTAGAGGAGTAGTGATTAGTGGGTAGATATAAGCCAGTGAGATTTTGAGCCTTTTCGGACTAACACATCCATATCAGTCTCATTCTCTTTTGTTCATATATGACCTTCATGACATGTACGTCCTAACTTTGCTTTGATTTTCTATTCAAGACCACATTTTTATCACATGCATTAACATAAAAATGATATAGGCATTCTTTGTGTTACAAGACACATTAATCAAATAACATAACTATCGATATGATTTTTCCTATTGATAAGCCCATTTGAGCTCTATTTACCTTTTTCTTTTTGTGCTAATCATATTACATGCCTTTAACCTAACCAAATGTCTTACCCAAGTCTTAGATCTAGTAGAGCATTTGTTGATTATTGATGATTTTGAATGCACAAAAGTATAAATATGGCGGTATCCATATGTGCTAGTTAGTTATAATTGTCAGAATGCCATTTTATTTCTTATCAAAAAGTTCCAATATTGATGTAGCCTTTTTCAGTTTTTGTTGAAAGAAAGAAAATAAAAAATTTATTTAAATAAAACTATCAAGGAGGAAATTCATTTATTTTGCAAAGTTATTCATAATTAGTCTTTCCTCCTAAAGTTATATGGAAAGGGTGATTTGATTATGATGTAAGAGAGGGAAATGTTGTTTATGAATGGTCATTCCTTATGGTTACAATGTAAAGTTATCATTAATTTTTGTGAGTGATTCCTTCTAATTCCTTATGCTTCATATGGTTTATGGTGTGAAGGCTTGAATCTAAGCTACGAAACATAGTTTTTGCATTCATCATAGTTGTTGGTACCCAGTTTTGAGTGAATGTTAGTTTTTGTGTTTGATGTTACATTGAGTGTTTTTCTTGTTTTAATAGTTTTGATGGATTTTGTACTATAATATCCAAATAGATATCACTTTAATCTTTGCCCACATTACAACCTTAAAATGTTTTTTTAATCTATGATTATGCATGTGAATCCTAGTGGTGGAGAACTAAAATGATATGTAAAGTTGTGGAATGTCTTGATCATGAAGTGTTTGAGTGTACCTATAGATCTATCTTATTTAAACACATTTTGTCAAAGTCTACCCCTAGATTGCTTAGTTTTTGAAGAGAATGATTGTCGATTGATCATGTGTAGAGGCATTTAATGTCTAGTTCTTACCATGGTTTGGAAGGTTATTCCTCTTTTCTTATGACTATCTATTATTAGTAAATATGGAAAATGAGTAAGTATTTTGGATTGCGACTGATTTTGTTGTCTGCCTGAGGACGGTCAAAAGCTAAGTGTGGGGGAAATTTGTGTGTACTTAATTAATTATACATTTACTCCATAATACTTAATGATTAATGTTAAAAAATGCTTAAGATACTCATTTCGGTTTATAATTGGTTTTAGGTACAAGTTATAAGCACAAGAGCTAAAATAATTTAAAAGAAAATTCCCTGAGCCATACTCTTGATGTTCGAACTCATTTGTCTTTTTTGAATAAGAAGGAGATGAATTAGGGTAAAGATGGGATAAGAAAATGCAAGAAAATGAAGAACTCAGCATGAATTGTAAGATACATGGCTATGTGTGCACTTACATGACCATGTATAATCCTGAATTGGGTGTTTTAGTGATGCAAGGTTGGATATATGGACCAGAACCCAAATTTTAGCTATAAATAGACATTTGGCTGGACAAATGAGGTATAGATAATTTTTGAAACATGAAAGGGGGTAGAACTCTTGCTTCTTTGAGATTTATAGAGGGCTAATCTTCTTCCTTCAAGTTCGTAGGGAAAATTGAAGCTGAAGAACACATTTAGGCTTCTCTCCATTATGTATTGTTGATTCTCTCTCTCTCTCTCTCTCTCTCTCTCTCTCTCTCTCTCTAGAAATTGTTTATGTTATTCTTAGCTTAATGTTTTAGGAGCATATATGCATTATTCTTTTTCTCAGTAGATTATTTATGCATGAACCAATTTCCAGAATATGGAATACAATACGTAAGTTGTATTTTCAATTCATTTGTGGTAAACTGATGGTGATGAATCATTAGAGGTAACATAGCATAGGTTAAATGACCTAAGATTGTGTGATTGTTGCCTAGATTAATCTGTTTTCCTAGATTGTAACGTAGCTATCCTACTAAATCTAGAGAACTTATTCTAGGTTGTTTGATAGTTAGGTTTAATTAAAGAGCTTATTTTGATTAAACATGACCTAAGGGAGAATTAGGGTTAATAAAGCTTATTTTCAACCTACGAGTAATAGTTTCTAATAGAGTTATGAGAAAAAGAAGATGATGAAGTATGTTTATATTATGTGTAGGTTGAGATTGAACCAAGAACTAGATTCCAAACTCATTTATCAATCTTATCATTTTTTGACTGCTTGATTTAAATCGCTTTCATTAGTTTAGTTTTATTTTATTTTTTTATTGATTCCGCCCTCCCCCCATATCCTAAACATTAATTCCTTTCATTACAAAAGCTACATATGCACTCTTTGTAGATACGATCCCTACTCACATGAGATACTTTGGTAACCTCACGTTTAAGGATCAATTATACAACTATCATAACAAAAAAATTTATAGAAATATAAGTAATATTTCATTTTAGATCCTCATAATAGGGTCAATTAAGTAAACTTATTCTCTAAGAAACACCCACATGTTTTTTAAGTATCTCTATACTTTAATTTGTGAGATTAATTACTTTCTTTATAAGAAAGAAATATAATGTGTACTAGTTTTACCATTTCATCAGTATCTTATCTTGATAAAACTACAACTAGGAAAAATTTATAAATAATACATAAATGTAAATTGAATCTCATATTTACGATTTCATCATAATTTCAACTACAAGGTAATTATTCATAGTATTTTACATTTTATTAAAATATCAAATATAATTAATAAAATAAATAAAGAAAAACAATATTTTTAGTTGATTATCTCACAAAATCTATAGCCTAATAATTAGCTGTCAGGCATACACCAATAGTAAAAACTTATATAAAATAAATTTAAACACAAAATAATTTTATAATGGTGAGATCACTAACTGAAATCTAAATTTTTAATTATTTGAATTTCTTAATTACCTTTCAAATTCTCCTATTTTATTTATGCCAGTAGCTCGTTGCTTGAATTGAAGTTTCCAAAATTTCTATGTTTATTGTTTTTAGATGCTTTATCCAATCAAACTACATCAGATAACAAATATTGAGCAAATCAAAATCATATTACTCATTAAATAGGACAAGCAAATATTTTATAATTTTATATCTAAATTATGAAAAAGGCCATATATCCCAGCTTAAGTTAATTGTGTAGAAATTATTCTTTATCTATCAAAATATATCCTTCCTCTTTTCTTTATCTCTCACTTTCATTTTCTTGTATTCTATAATGATTTTCATTTTGGTATGATTGTGCCTATCCTTTATTTCAATTTTACAAACCATTTCTTTATGTTTTATTAATATTTTTATTATCTTATAGTAAAAAAAAGGCATAACCTATCCTCTTCCTTCTTACTTATTTCTTTGAAATTCTTTATACTTTAAATTATATTATTTTATGATTTTTTGCTGGATTAAGTAAAGTCCTAACTGATGATTTTGATGATAACAAAAAAATTTTTTAATTATTATTATTATTATTATTATTATTATTATTATTATTATTATTATTATTATTA
>JAOQMS010056351.1:0-27205 GCA_027563885.1 Erythroxylum longipes | reverse complement strand
AAGGAAAACTTACCACAGTTACCCAGCTGTAGACAAACACATAATAAAAAGTCGACGAAAGTCGAAGCAAATAAGGCCAAATAAAAAAGGGAATACAAAAGCATACCGCTACCGCAAATGGCGAAGACAGTTATCCATGCTATAAACAAAGCCGCCCTTACCCAGCTGTACACACAAACACAATAATAAAAACTCGATGTGAGATAAACAAAACTGCCCCCCTTACCCAATTGTAGGCAGAGGCATGCTATAAACAAAGAGGTCGTTACCCACCTGTAGACATAGACATATGAATGAAGAAAAAGAAAAAGGAAAACTTACCGCAGTTACCCAGCTGTAGACAAACACATAATAAAAAGTCGACAAAAGTAGAAGCAAATAAGGCGCATACCGTTACTGAAGAAGGAGCTTACCGCTGAAACTAAAACGAAATGGCGAAGACAGTTATCCATGCTATAAACAAAGCCGTCGTTACCCAGCTGCACACACAGATACAATAATAAAAACTCGGTGTGAGATAATAAGCTTGACATAAAAAAGGACCTTACCACCCCCGTTACCCAACTGTAGGCAGAGGCATGCTACAAACAAAGCGGCCGTTACCCACCTATAGACGTAGAAATAATAAAAACTCCCTGTGAGATATGCAGGATGCTAAGAGAAAAGAAAAAAGAAAAGAGAAATGAAAGAGGGATATAACCTTGACATATGACATATGATCAAAAAACTCGGTGTAAGATACAGAGTGAGAGAAAAAAGAGAGAAATGAGACAGAGGGAAACGTAGAAAGCAAAATACACAACCAGAGAGAAGAAGAAGAAAAAGAGATAAAAATACATATGACATATAGCCGGGGGAGGGGGGTAATGACCGTCAGATTAAACAGACAAAGGAGATGAATTCCGTGGTCGTCCATCCCCTTCGTCCTTAGTATATATATATAAGGAATAGAGGGGTAATAGAATACCTATTACCCTCAACCAAACAGCCTGTCAGGTACATATAGATAGATTCTAATGGTTCTAGCTAATACCACATTGTCTGCTAGTACAGCTCATCCAAGTAATTTCTAACTAATTCCTGGTGTAATCCTTTAACCATCCAAGCCACTGACGCACCCTAGAGCCTCTCATTCCTAGTTGGGCCACACCACTACTATTGGTGAGTTGGTGTGCAACTCCTTCTTTCAACCAATGAATCCGAGCCTTTGGTTTAAGGATGGAGTTATGAAGATTGAGGGCATTCTGATACCCTTGTACTCTTCTTACCTCTAACAGTCTATATTTTAAGCTATGTGGAGAATCATGGCAATTTTCTGTGCTTGAATCAACTTATCCTTAAGAGTGTTTAAGTTCTGATTTCTCCCATGCATAATGCTTTTAGGGGCAGCTTTCATCATTCTTAATTTTTGCATCATTTAATAAGATTTAAAACCATCAACCTTATGATTCTAACGTTTGTGAACTTTTTCTAAGAAACCATCCAACTGTACAATACCATTAAAGAACCAAAAAGGAGCTCACACTATGCTTCTTTCAATAATTCTTTACACTAGCATAAACATGATCTGATAATAGATTTTCTCCAAAGTGCACAAAGGAGTTAGAAAATTGGGTCATCCATATCGAATTAAAAAGTGATTGATCTAAGTTTTTCCTTATAAAAAGACTAACTTGCTGATTATTGGTCAAAGTGAGTAATCTACATGTTGCATTTAGATCAACCAAATCCATGCTTGATAAAAAAAACTAGTGAGTTCCCTTGTACCTTCGTGCTCCTTCTACTTCAGATGAATTTAATGAGCAGTTGAAATTCCCAACAACAAGCCAGGGGTGCTGAATATTATGTTGTAAATGGTGTAGGTATGTCCACATTTTACTTCTTTGAAAGCTAACGTTAGCCGTAAAGTCTAAGGATATGTTAAAAATAATTGTCATACCTCGATATTGACATTGTAAATGGATATACTGATCAGTTTGTTCAACTGCTCGTACTCCAATAATATTCGAGTTGTAGAGACATATAATACGACCATTATAGTGTGTATATGATGGGTTTTTTGATCAAAGGTAATCAACTTTGTCTTCCAAGAACTTCACTAAAGGAGAAGGTGATTAGAAAATTACATAGGGGAGGCTTAGTTGGTCACCTTAGTAAACACAAAACTCTTAAAGAGGTGAGAAAGAGACAATATTGGCTAAAAATGAGAAGAGATATTGTTACTATTATGGAAAGGTGTCAAGTTTGTCAAGCTTATAAAGGACATGCTTTAAATGTTGGTTTATACATGCTGCTTCCAATTTCTAACGCTATTTGGGAAGATTTGTCCATGGATTTCATATTAGAACTTCTAAGAACACAAAGATATATGGATTTTATATTTATGGCTCACATGTTATCCCTTTTAAGAAGATGGTGGACACTATACCGTATTTCGAAGCTATTCTTTATAGAAGTGGTGTGACTCAATTGTGTTCCTAAATCTATTACTTCTAATCGTGACACCAAGTTTTTGATCACTTTTGGAGGACCTTATGGGGTTATCTAATTTTTCTCTTAAGTACAGTAACATTATGCACCCATAAACCTATAACCAGACGGCGGTGATGAATAGGACTTTACATAATTTGGTAAGATGCATATGTCGTGATAAACCAAAAAGTTGAGATTTCTTGATTGTATAAACTAATTTTCCTACAACAATGTAGTCTATAATGATATTGGTTGATCACCATTTTCTATGGTTTACACCAATATACCAAATCATGCTTTTGATCTTGTTAAATTATCTAAATCTTTTAAAAATTTTCCTGGCACTATAAAGTTAGCTAAAGAGGCATAAAAGATTCAAGTGGAGGTGAAGAAGATTGAAAGAGAAAATGAGAAGTACAAGGCTAAGGTTAATCCATATAGGAGAGCTCAAGTGTTTCATATTGAACATGGAGTTATGGTTTACTTAATCAAGAATCAAATTGTTAGAGGTCATCATAAGCTACAATAAAAGAGGTATGGTTCATTTAGAATTAAAAGAAAAATCAATGGCAATGCCTACATTATGGGACTACTTCTATAGATGGGTAATATCTCTCCAACTTTCATTGTTGTTAATCTTTAACCTTACGTTCATGACACGAAGCTTGGATAATCATAACTAAAGGTCTAGTTCTTTGACATATGGACATGAATAACGAGGCATTTAAATTCTTGGACAGATTAGGACTTTCACTAATACGTGATCACGCCTTATCCAATATTACTCTCTACATTTCTTTCTTTTTTAGCAGAATGGGACATTGATTAGCACATGATCATGCATTAACCAACCAACCATTCTTTTATTTATTTCTGAATTCCTATTTTACTCAACTCTTTGATTCCTAAGATAAATTAGAGTTTCCTATTTTGTCTAGAACTCTTGCTAAGATGAATTACGTTTCCTACTTTGTGTAAAACTCTTCCTAACTTGAATTGGGATTTATATAAACCTATTTAAACAACACTGGAGGGAGATTAAAGTAACTCTCCATCAATAAGATTTATTTTCTCAACTTTTGAGAGAGATTAACGCAAACCTCCATAAAAAATTTATTTTTTCTTTAAAAATTTTTATACTACAATTCTTATATTACAATTGTGTTATATATATATATATATATATATATGATAACAAAAAACAAATGAGAATTCTTTATAATGACTTTAGGTTGAGCTCGCGAAAATCAATATTTATTTCCGGAATGAATTACGTGGTCAATTATGGTGGTTGTATATAGTTAATTTTATTAAATGAAGGAATTTATTTTATTAAAATTATATCTTGTACCATTTATAATAAAATTTACCATAGATGACTCTAATAATTGATTATAAATTATTTTCATATTGGAATAATTAATTGTCTTTGATACTCTCCTCTCCATGCATACGTATGTAGAATTACGTGCTACGATTCTAAAGAGTTCATAGCTCTCTCGATTCTCGCTTGTGCTAGCTGTTTCCCTTGAATCTTCAGTTCATTATTCAAATAATTAGAACTCAAAAGAGCAAAAATATATTTTTATAATTTTCTGACGGGCTAATAATTGAAATTTTCCAAGGCCACCATGAACTCTAGCGAGCCAACGAAGCTAAATGAGTTCAAGAAGGTAGCTTCCAGGAAGTTGATGAAGGTCAAGAACAAATTCCAACAAGGCATGGCTGAATAAGCCGACCACATTGGTCATGGCAAGGCCTTAAGCTGGCCAACGGAGCAAGCGATTATCGCGCCTTCTGCAGCTTCTGGTTTTAGCTCTACAAAATCAAGCTGACGCAGATGACGAATATGATGAACTTCTAAAGGCTGCTTTCTTCAGGAGTTTGAAGGAGAAAGCAGATGAGATGGGCAATCCTCGACCAAAACAATCTGAAAGTCTAGTCACTACGTTTTTTTGCTACATTTTAAAATTTGTACTTAATAGTGAGTACTTCCTTAAAAAAAATATTGAATCTTAACCTAAACAAAGTAATAATGAAAATTTTCACTAGTTTTTTCAAAACTAATAATTGCGATTATTTTAAATACGATTTAATATTTATAGCGAACACAATTTTAGTGAATAGGTTACATTTAAATTTTATAGTTAATTATTTTTAATTATGTACATTTAACGATGAATTGTATTTCGTAGTTAAAAAAATTTAATAAATTGACTACATGTGTTTTCATAACAAAAAACTTTTACCTACAATTTCAAAAACTAAGTGAAACTATAGTCAAAACTCAAATATACCCTAAAATAAACAAGACTAATCAACGACGTCATATCCTATTCTTTCAAAATAATGAACGACATTGCCCTTTCTTCCAAATCCAACGAATCAAAGTGTCTTTGATAATCTTCAAAAACTATTAAGAATGCACGTCGATTATGATAAAGCAAACATATGCAAGTGAGAGGTGAATTTTGTGTGACTTAAAAATTTTTTGCAAGTTACTACCAAACCTTACAAAAGACATGCAGCTGTTAAAATTTAAAATAGAAGGAGCCTCTTGCAATTTGAAAACAACAGTAGCTATAATGTGAAAATGTAAAAGCTAAGGAAAGGAAAAAAAATGACAGAGTCAATTTAAACTAGTTCAGCTTATAATCAAGCCTATGTCCAGTCTCTAAGTATCCAAATTGAATATTTCACTAAAATCTCCAAGTAGTAATTTGAAGAGTCTCTTTAAGCTCATAAATACATCTTTTACGAGGTTCTTCAACCTTCCACACTAGTAGTATTTGACCAGCCTCTAGAAGCTCTTCAACGATTAAAAGTAGGATTTGCTCAATATGAGCTACAATGAATAATCTCTCTCATTAGATTATTTTCACTTTCTAAAGCAAAAAGGGTAGATAAAGATATAACTTTCAAGAGTGAGTATAGCTGCTACTGAAATATTTCTAAAATCTGGAAGTAAGTAGATGCAACATTATCTCCTTTTTAAATGGAAATTCTTTTTAATTAGTCGTTGCTTCAATTTTATCACGAACTGACTAAATCGACATTGAATATGTTAAAACATCTTCCTCATCATCTTTGATAGTATCTTCAAATATCCAGTCATTTTAATAATCTTTTGACAGTGTCTTGAAGCCAACTGATGAATATATTTTCCTTCGTCTGTACAAAAATGATATGGAAACCTTTCTTTGATGCACCAAACCTAATCACCTGGTTCGAAGAGAACTTGCTTTGTACCTCTATTTACTTTTCGTGCATACTTGCGATTCTTTTTCTCAATCTATTCACGCACTTTCTCATGTATTGTTTTAACGAAGTCAATCTTCTTCTTGTCAACTAAACTAGCAATCTCAGTCAACGGTAATGGCATCAAATCTAACACAGTTAATGGATTAGAACCATACACAATTTCAAATAGAGAATAACCTATAGAATAATGTATATAACGATTATATGCAAACTCAATGAATAGCAAACAATTTTCCCAAGTTTTCAAGTTCTTCCCAACAATAGCATGCAACATGGTTCCTAAAGTCCTATTAACTACCTCAGTTTGTCCATCAGTTTATGGATGACATATAGTAAAAAATAAAAGCTTAGTACCCAACTTTCCCTATAAAACTCTCCAAAAGTGACAGAGGAACTTAACATCCTTATTTGAAATAATAATTCTTGGCACACCATGAAGCCAAACCACTTCCCTAGAGAAAAGATCATCAATGTTTATGGCATCATCTGTTTTCTGGCAAGCAATGAAATGAACCATTATACTAAATCTATTCATAACAACAAATATGTTGTCTCTACCTTTCTTAGTTCTAGGTAAACCCAATACAAAGTTTATAGATATATCATTCCAAGGTTCACTAGGTACAGGTAAAGGTATAGAAACCATGAGGCATACACTTAGACTTAGCTTGTTTACATGCAATACACTTAGCACAAACCTTTTCCACCTATTTTCTCATATTTGGCCAATAAAAATGTTCACTAAGTGTATCTAAGGTCTTTTGCACACCAAAATGCCCCATTAACCTTCCACTATATGGTTCTCTAAAAATCAACTCTCTAATAGAATCCGTAGGAATGTAAGGTTGTTTACCTTTAAAAAGATATCCTTCATGTCTATAGAACTTATCAATTGCAACATGTTCATAAGCTTGATATACATTAGCAAAATCAACATCATCCATATACAAATCTTTCAATTGCTCAAATCCAAGCAACTTAGAAGTAAGAATGGAAATCAAAGCGTACCTTCTTAATAATGCATCAGCTGTAACATTTTCCTTGCTTGTATTTAATCACATATAGAAATGTTTCGAGATACTCCACCCAACTTGTACGCCTTTTGCTCAATTTCCTTTGTCCTTTTAAGTACTTAAGAGATTGATGATCACTATGTATCACGAATTCTTTAGGTAGCAAGTAATGTTTCCAAACTTCAAGAGCTCTTACCAAGGAATAAAGCTCCTTATCATAAGTGGAGTAGTTCAAAACTTATCCACTCAACTTCTCAATGAAATATGCTATGGGACGATTCTCCTACATCAAAATAACCCCTATACCAATCCCAGAAGCACTATATTCAATTTCAAAAGTCTTGGAAAAATAAGTCAAATGCAAAACAAGTGCATTACATAACTTTTCCTTTAAAGTATTAATTGCATTTTCCTGTTCTTTCTCCCATCTAAAACCAACATTCTTCTTAACGATTTCATTCAATGGAGCGGCAATCGTAGAGAAATCTTTAACAAATTGCCTATAAAAACCTGCTAAGCCATGGAAACTCCTAACCTTACTAACTGACTTAAGAGTCGACCATTCTTAAATATCTTTCACCTTTTCAGAGTCAACCTCAACGCCTCAAAGCTCACCATAAAACCTAAGAAGATAACTTTGTCCACGTAAAATGAACACTTCTTAAGGTTTGCATACAGCTTCTCTTTTCTAAGCACATCTAAAACATTCTTAACATGCATGACATGTTCATTTAATTTCTTACTGTAAATCATTATGTCATTAAAGTAAACAACCACAAATTTACCAATAAATTCACGCAAAACATAATTCATTAATCCTATGAAAGTTTTAGGTGCATTAGATAAGCCAAAAGGCATAACCAACCACTTATACAATCCATATTTCGTCTTAAATGCAATTTTCCATTCATCTCCATCATTCTTCCTAATCTGATTAATGGCGTGTCAAACAAGCAAAAATAAATTCCTACTCTAGAACACTTAAATTAGCAAAGTGGTAAATAGGGTCGAACCACAGAGGCCAGTGTAGCGATTGTTTATTTGTGCAAAAATAATAAAAATAAACAGAATTGATTTAGGAATGATTAATTTTAAAACACGAAGTTGCACAGAAGGCAATTAAAAATAAAGACTGAAAACAATATAAAGAAAGACTTAGCCAAGGTACTCCTCCGTTCGATACTATAATCCGATCATAGACTCGAAAACATGAATTCAATTCATTCTTATAGACAAAGTTATAGCAGACAGTGGACAACACATATCAACCAATTCATTCTTAATTATTTGATAACCCCGAGTAAAACTCCGCAGATTATTACCCTAACCAATTAGACTATTCCCGAGTAAAGCTGCACAGAATATAATCTATGGCAGCAGTAGACTCTAATGAACCTTTGTCTTAGCTAACAGAATCAGAGAAGCCATAGTCTATTTAGACTAAATTATTTAATCTCATTAATTTCTTAATTGAAATTAATTCGCCACTTCGATAGACAGAAATCACGGATTCACTAATCTATTTGGCAATTTATCACCAAGTCAATTAATTAACGGCCTCATTAATCAATAAACACGGCAACAATAAATCGATTAGACCGCAGAGATCAAACAAATATAAGAGATGAACAAAAGCAATTAAACCCAAGGAGTCTCACGAATTACATCAATCGAACATTAGATACCTTGTCTAGATGAAGAGTTAGCCACGCATAGCAATGGCAAAAGACATTGTTCTTAGAGAAGAGTTTTCTATTTTTTTCACGTACAAGAGCTGTTGTTGTTTTCTAAATTCTAATTCTAATCTTCCTCTAATTTCCTAGAATGAGACTATTTATAGTCTAGGTTTACTTTTTACAATAAGCAAAATGGGACCCAACAAAAAATGAAAATGAGGCTCCAGTAGGCTACAAAATAACTTGACTTCTTCCAGTATAGGGGGCTGTGTCATTTGGGCCTAAATTCTAAGGTAATTAATCCGAAATTCATAGGTAGCAATCTGCCAGCGTCGCGTCACCTTCAACATGGTCATGTTGAAATTCTGTCTAGTTCTAAATTAGCCAAATTCACTCCAAATCGCATCACTTTGGTATTTCATCACCTAGAACATACGCAGACACAAATTACCATAGAAACACAAGCAAAACCTCATATAAACATATCAAAAGAACATAAAACACACACAAATAACATGCACAAAATGTAAGTTATCACTACTAATAGCCACTCTTTAAATCATTTTTAGTGTATATGCAAGCACCATCCAACTCATCTAGCATATCATCTAGTCTAGGAATAGGATGTCGATACTTTACAGTGATATTGTTGACAGCTCTACAGTCCACACACATCATCCAAGTTCCATATTTCTTTGGCACTAAAAGAATTGGCACAATATAAGGACTCATGCTCTCCCTCATGTATCCTTTTTTAAGCAATTCATCCACTTGCCTTTGTAATTCCTTTGTCTTCTCTGGATTGCTTCAGTAAGCTGGACGATTAGGAATTTGAGCTCCTAGTACCAAGTCAATCTGGTGCTCAATCCCTCTAAAGGTGGTAACCTATAGGGTACCTCTTCCGGAAAAACATAATCATAATCCTGCAATAAGGTCATAAACACACTAAACAAATTAGGATCAAGGTCAGCGTTAGCAAACAAAGTTTCCTTAAACTAAATCAAGATTAAAGCTCTCTTGCCTAAGTATGCACTCTTTAACTCTCTCTCTTTTGCATAAAAATATGGTTGCATCTTAACTTTTTCACTCCTCTCAAATTCTCTTTGCTCACTTTTCACATTTTTTTCACTCTTTTCACTTACTAACTTCTTCTCTCCTGCACATCTCACTTTATTTTCCTCACTTGTGCTATCACTAACCATTGGGCCTTTAATTTTATTCTTTTCTTTCATGGCCTCTTTTCTCTCTTCTTTCTTTTTCACTTCACTACTTGAATCCCCTGAAGATTGTTGAATTTTTAGTTATTTAAGGTATGCTTCTTTGGGTGACAAAGGAACAATGGTAACTTTCTGCTCATTATACATAAAAGAATACCTATTCATATACCAATCATGCATAACACGCCTATTAAATTACCATGATCTACCTAACAAGATATGAACAGCTTGTATAGGCACAACATCACACACAACTTCATCTGCATATCTACCAATAGAGAATGCAACAACTACTTGCTTAGTAACTTTTACTTTACCACTTTCATTCAACTAATGCAGTCTGTGTGGGTTAGGGTGTTTATCACATTTCAACCCCAACTTCTCTACTAGCTACATTAGTGCAAATACCCCTATCTATAATCATGCTACAAGCTTTCCCACCTATTAAGCATCTCGTGTGAAATATGTTCTCCTTTTGTTATAGGCCATCTTCCTTCACATTCAAGTTCAATACACGTCTAGCAACTAAAGATTCACCCTTCACAATATAGTCAACATTCTCATCATCAGAATAATCTTCTAAAAGTGGCATACTCAAATCACTACCATCAGACTCATTACCATTATCAGACTTAAAAACAATATCACCACCCTTAATAAACCTAGTCTTCCTATTAGGACAATCAGATGCATAATGACTACACCATTGACATTTAAAGCACTTAATATCCCTATGTTTAGAAGGTTTAGAGGATGGAGTAGTATTACTTTTTTGAATTGAAGTACTCTTCTCCTTGCCTTTATTTGACTCGTTGCCTTTCTCTTTGGAATCTGAATTATGCTCCCTCCTCTTATCTTCATTTATGCTCCATTTTGGATTCCATTTGCTGCTAGAATTTGAGAAAGACTTGACCGGCCTTCTTTGTTTTTGTTGTCTCTCCACCGTAATAGCAATGTTCACTAAGTCCTCCATCTTTACATAATGTTGCAACTCAACCACATCAGCAATTTTCCTATTCAATCCGCCCATGAACCGAGCCATTTTCACCTCTTCCTCTTCTTCTATTAGCTTTAATCAATAGTATCTCCATCTCCTTGTGATAATCTTCTACTGCTCTAGTTCCTTGTGTGAGTTTATGTAATTGCTGGTGTAACTCTCTATAGTGACAAGGTGACACAAACCTCTTCTTCATCACTCTTTTCTTCTCTTCTCAAGTGGGTATAGGTGGTTCCCTATCCTCCTCCTATTCTTTACCAATTCATCATACCAAACTAATGCATAATCAGAGAATTTCACTGCTGCCAATCTCACTTTTTTATCTTCCGAATAGTTGCGATAAGAAAAAAACATGTCCACCTTTCTTTCCCATTCCAACTACACTTTAGCATCATTCCTACCTCTGAAGAATTGAATTTTCATCTTGATGGCATTAATATTGCTATACTTTTTCTCCACTCTTTCTTCCCTCCTTACTCTACCCGTCCCAGATTGCACTTCGTCTTCATACTCGTCATACATTCTTTCCAATTCTTCCTCCTGGTTCCTATGACTGTCAATTGATCTAAAACGATTTTGGATTCTACTGATTTCATTAATTCTCTCATCCATCCCATCCATCCTAGTAGATAACTTCTTGAACTCATTCGTGAATGCCTTATACATCACTTTCAAATCAAGCACATTTTCATCCTCCTTATGTAATATTTCCTTTCCATCTCTTCTATTAGTCATTCTTATAATAAAAAGCTGCAAGAAAAATGGTTAGCAATGAAAAAGATAACCTCACAATTCACTCCCTTATGTGTTTCACTCAAAAGGTGGCACTCCACTCATATTTCACTAAAAATTGGCTTTTAACCGCGTTTAGCCTTACACACTCAAGCCTTTTTCTGCTCAAGCTTGCTGTCCTTAATTGCACTTCAAAATTCAATTTACAGTTAAGGTAATTCACAAATAACAAATTAAGATTTAGGAATGCAATGAAAACACCTAAGAAAGACGATGGACATAAAACTAGAAGCAAGTATACTGAAATAAATAAAGACAAGATGGGCACATAAGAGGAAAGGACGTATGCTGCCCAAAAATATAGAATTTAAATTAACAAGAATCAATTTTTTAATTATGGTGTAAATGGAAACAAAAAGTAAGAGACAAAAAATAGAAACTTATAATGAAGGAAAAATGATGAAACTAATGCATGAATGTATAAATTGAAATTTCCCTGGTGGAAAAGTCAACTTGGATGCAAAGATGTAAAGACATTAAACAAAATAAGAAGCCAATAAAAGAAAATCCTATAATTACACCCACCCCAAAGATGAAATTAATGTTATTTGGCTTTTGTTTAAGATATGACCAAATCAATTTTTTGTCCCTTTTTAGCAATTGATTTTTTTATACTAGCCACTAGTTTTTTTTTTGTTCTATTCATGCTAGTAATTGACTTTTTTTCCTCTTTTTTCATTTTTTTACTTTCTTTTTTTTTGTGTTCGCTAGCGGTATTTTCTTCTTTTCTACATATTGATTTCATTTTTAAAAAAAACACATAAGAACAAAATGAACCCTAGTTTCAAATTCTAATGAATCACAATAATAACAACAAATAAACACAAGATAAATAAGAATTTATCCCAAGACTAGCTCTGATACCAAATGATGCGGAACCCAAGGCTAAAGAACTCGAAACCCCTAAACATACACTTTGGATAGAATAGGTACAAGATGAAATCCCCAACCCTAATGAACCTCTAATCAATTATATGAAAGGAAACACATATAATAAGGTTGATTTGAAAAAAAAGAATAGAAATTTGCTATAAGTGTTTACCTTGATATGAATTATATTCTTGATGAGAAATGGACAAGAAAATCCTCCCTTAAAGAATTCGTTATTCATCCAATCTAACCCTAAACAATGTTATTATGATGTATTTATACCCCTTGAAAGATAGAAACCCTAATTATGAAAAAGGCCTTTAAACATGGGCCTCCCACCAAAATAATTAAAGCCCAAACTAATATTTCTAAAATACAACCCATTAAACCTAAAAGATTTAAACAAGCCCAAGACACAAATAATGGGCTATCGAAAGTTATACTTTGAACGTAAAATAATTAATTAAATAAGAATGAAAGTCTTCTTGCACATTCTGCCCAACTTAATTAGTTATAATGCTATTGGCCCTCATTGTCTCTTGAGATTCCATGCTATCTACAATACGGGCCATACAGGATTGAAGCACTTTTTTAAACTTCTTAGTTCTTGATCTTGTTATTGGTCCCTCTGGCATTACTAACCCATCTTTGATTCCACTTCTCTTACAAAGTACCATGGTCGTGCTCACATCACTACAAGTCTAGCTTTATACCTTTCAATATTACCATTTGAGTCCCCTTTAATGCTTTAAGTCATCAGGTAACTCAACTAGTTCCTAGACTTAATTATTATCCATAGATTTTAACTTTTCTTTCATTGTATTGAGCTAATTTTCAAAATTGTTACATTTCCCGACTTTTTTAAATGAGATTGGATTCTTATCATTGCTCAAGTCACATTCATGCTCAAGTGAATACACTACATAGTCATCTGATATAACTGAACTTTTCTCCCTTATAGACCTTCACAATACTATTTCTTGTGGTATCACTTGATCATTTATTACTTGCACATTATTTACTGGTTCATTATTGACATTTTCTTCTTATTGTTTTGGAATATCAACTTGTTTCTCTAGTATATTGCGTGACTATGATACAATAAGAGGAACAGTAACTTGAGTAGAGATACTGGGTGAAGAACTTTCCACCTGATTCTCTTCAATATTCACTTTTCGTGGTTCCTCACTCCTAGTGATTTGTCTATTTTCAATGAACCTAGCATCACCATACTTTACTATTTTTGTACCATGATATGGACAACAAAATATGTACCCTTTGGACTTTTCTGGATAACCGATGAAGTAAACACTAATGGTTATTGAATCAAGCTACTTTTATGAGGATTATAAATCCTTATTTTTGCTAGGTAACCCCAAACATACGGGTACGTCAAGCTACACTTACTACTTGTCCATAATTCATAAGGTGTCACAGGAATTGCGTTACTAGGAATCTTATTAAGTAGATATATGGCTATCTTTAATGCATACATCTATAAAGACAAATGTACATTAGTGTCACTTAACATACTCCTAACTATATCCATAACAGTACAATTCCACCTTTCAATTACACCATTCTATTGTGGTGTACCACATTGTATACTGTGCACAAAATGCCCTGACTTTGAAGAAGTTTTGCAAATTAACCTGGACAATGTCCATTCTCATCATATTTACCATAATATTCGTCACCTCTATTAGAACATGTTACTTCACTTTTCTATCTAACTGCCTTTTTATCTCATTAATGAACACCTCAAGAATGTCCACATATTGAGACTTTTCATGCAGTAAATAGAGATAATAATATCGTGAATAGTCATCAATAAAGATGATAAAATACTTTTTCACCGCCCCAAGATGGAACATGAAATTGACCATATATATCAATGTGTATTAATTCAAGTAACTCAGTACTTCTTGTGGCTGAATTCTTATATATGTGTTTGGTTTGCTTGCCTTTAATGTAGTCCACACTCACATCCCAATCAGTAAAATCTAGTTGAGGTAAGATTTCACTTTTTACTAACCTTATCACCCTTTCTCTAGATATATGACCTAAGATTTGATGCCACAAGTAAGCAGAGTGTTCATTATATGCACTACGTGTATTACTAATATTGTGTTCAACATGAAACAGGGATTCAGAATAATTAACATCAAGGCATTAAAATGATATAAACCATCCATTAATGTACTAGAACCATAATACTACTATCATTTATGCAAAGAAAAAAATATCATTTCAACATTGAAGTTAAAACCTATCTTATCTAACTTACTAACATAAACTAAATCTCTAGCACATTCAGGAACATAAAGACATTTTTCAAGATCTAGACTATAACCAGTGTTTAAGATCAATCTGTACTTCCCAATTCCTTCTATCCATGCCTTCATTATGTTACCCATATGCAGGAACTCTTCAATTCTGTTTATGGTTTTGATTGAAAGGAATCCCTACATAACATGCAACATATAAGTAGTTACACCTGAATCTAACCACCAGGTATTATTGGGCACCTCAATAAAGTTTGATTCAAAACATAATAAAACGTAGGAATTACCTTTCTTTTCGAACCAAGCCTTTCTATTAGGGCAATCTTTCTTGAGGTGACCAACTTTCTTGTAGAAGAAACAACGTTACTCATTATAGATTTGACCCTCATTACCAATTGGCATAGTTTAGCCCATTGACCTTGATCAGACCATTGCCTATATATATATATATATATATATATATATATAGACACCTTTGGGTGATAGTTAAATACATATCCTTAATCTATAACAATGCTAACAACATATATATAAACACTTTAATAGACTGTCAATCATACTCAAGTTAATATGCATGTTATCTTTGGATATAAAAACATATTCACCAAGTATGTTGATAAGTATCTTTAATGTTATTAATTATAAGCAATAATCCACCTTTGAGTGATCTCTTAGCATTTATAATTAATAATCTTAATTGTTCAGTTCATCTTTTATGTCATTTATTAACATCATATAACATGAACAATTGAAAGAATGCATAATTAAATATCTAAATATCTTTTCAAGCAGGGTCACTTTGGTGACTAACAAGCTTTTTATACAGTAAACATTTAATTACGTATAAATGAATTTTGGAATTTAATCATAATGTTGAAAGATAATGTTGTAGAGACTAAAACTAACAAAATTTAACATACATATTCATTCATCAACAAAGGACTAAATGAATTGACTCCATGCTTTAATTCATTTATTACCAGAAGACTAAAAGTCTAAAACGTAATAGATTCCATGCTTTAACATATATATTCACCCTTTGATTTGTCAACATGGAAATCACGGTGTACATCCATTTTAACCCCAAAATCATTCTGCTTTAGAACCACAAAACCAAAATTCTTTCTATAGTGGGCCCCACGAAACTTTTTCTTTAACCCTTTTGTTTTCCAAAATTCATGCAAATTGCAATAAACATTAATGCAAACACAAATTCAAAGCCTTTGATGGTGGCCCTACAAAAAATTTTATTTTAATTAATAAAAGTGAACAATAAAAGGCAATTGTTAAAGCAAATGAGCGTATATGGGGACAATAAAAATTCAACTTTTTTTGTTCTATGTGCTTATCAAATGGACAGGTATCAATAATTTTATTAGAACTTAGTCCATTATTAAAATAAACTTTGACATTTACAAATTATAGAATTCATGGAACCATAAAACCAAAGTCTCACAATCACGTTGACCTTTTCTCGATAACCTAAAGACCTTTTTCTTTACAACAAAGGCTAGATACGTTATTTCTAACCCTATAACAATCTTTGCAAGTGCTAGGTTATTTTATTCATTCTGTTTCTCAAGATCGAGAATATTTTATAACCCTAAGCAATATTAATGGCTATCATGAATCCTAGGTTTAACTTTAATACAAATCAAAGTTTCATAATCTTACTCTAACAACACATGTAATTGAGACTCTAATATTTTAAACAATATTTCAAGTCTAGAATTTACCCAAGATCATCTATAACACAATTGATTCAAGTCATTCAATTAGGATTCATGTTACAAGAAAGAGAAAGAAATACTAACCTTGATCCATGCTTAATATGTGTAATCCCTTTCTTATCACAAACACCTTCTCTATGTAAAGAATATTATCCACTCTCTCCTTCTGCTTCTCTTCGTTCTTTTCCCATGATGCAAGAACGTATCTTTCTTTTGATAACTGTTAACATAACTTAAAAGGGAGAAGGAAGGGTTCTTTTAATTATAATAAAACTCTAGTGATTCTAATGTTCTTTACAAACTCAATAACCATTATCTTGGGCCCACCTTATATTAGAAGCAACCCAAGTAATATAGGTCACACTTTTATGATTATTGAATTAATCTAACAAATGGTGATTAGAAACGTCAAAGATCGGAAATCATGGCAATGTCTAAAATGTTTGATTTTGCTTAATGATGAATCCGAAAGTTTCACGTTTGATAATACAATTTGGGTATGTCAAGTACATTATTCTAAAATGAACTCGTAATAGTGACATAAGTACAATATTATTATCTTTTGCTCTTCATAGTGTTAGTTTATGCCCTTGCAGCCAATTAATTGGATGCAAATTAATGTATGACATTATTTTAATTAATAAAAAGGCTTTATTTATCTTTATGTATTAATTTAATTAATATTTTATATTTTAATAATAAAGGTAAAATTCTTGCAATAATTACTGTGTAATTGAAATTATGATGAGATCATAATTGTAATATTCAATTTACACTTATGTATTATTCCTAAGTGTTCCTAGTTGTAGTTTCATCAAGACGGGATATTGTTGAAACGGTAAAACTAGCACACATTATGTTTCTTACTTATAAAGAATTAATTGTTCTCATAAATTAAAGTATAGAGATACTTAAACTAATGTGTGGGTGATTATTAGATAATAAGTCACTGAACTAAATCGATTATGAGAATTCTGGATGGGCTATTACTTATGTGTCTATGGATTATCTCATAATGATGGTTGTATAATTGATCCTCAGACTTGATATTACCAAGGTAACTTGATAATTACTGTGTTTTGATGCTACTTATGAATCGTGCTAGGATAATCCAGTCGGTAGGAATTAGATATAGTATGAATCATATGGAGATAGTTAATAATCTACTGTTCTTGATTAGTAATGATTTAAGGAATTCTCTGGCCAGAGTGAATTGACATTTGAAAATGTGTTTTCAAATTTTAATTATAAATCAATTACTAATTAGCAAGAATGAACATGATTAGATGATAAGAGTAGACATTGTATCCATACTCTGTTCAATTAGAATATTGAATGACGAAAGGATTAAATTATACATCATAGCCATGCATGGACAGGTTAACTCAATCACTTTGACATTCCTGATATTTGGGTAATCATGATATGTTGCTAGACGTCAATCATGATTTATGATTATAAATCGTTTAATTTGAGAACTAAAGATAAATTAAAAGAAGTTTTAATTTATCTAATTGTAATTGTGAATTAGAATTGTAATTTATAATCTTTTCTAATTTATTAGGAACCTAATGGGTCACACATTAAAGAGCAATTTATGAAAGAAAAATCAATTTAATTAAGTTGGACTTAATTATAAAGTTTGAGAAACTTCGGGGATCAAATATGAGATATTTGATTTTATTAAAATTAAATTAATTAGAATTAGAATTGAATTTTAATTATAAATATAATTAAAGAAAATTAATTTTAATTAAAGACCTTCATGATTTTGTTATTTAAAAAGGGAAGAACATTTCAGAAACTAGCACTTTGTCTTCTTCCTCTCAAAATCAGTCTTAAGAATTGCTCTGTGAATACTATCAGAGGCTGGACATTTGAATAGCTCGTGATTGATCAATCGAAAAAAATTTGAAAGGTTTTTCAATAGGAAGACGAACAAGGTACACTTTCTAATTTGATTTGTGTTTTATTCAAGTTTATTCAATTATCGGAATCTGCTCGGAATCCGTTAAAAGTTTTGTTTTTTGTTGCTCCCATGATTTGATCACGGTTGGATTTCAACAGTGGTATTAGAGTTTCCTTTAATTGTTTATCTTGAACTAGAGGCTTGATTGTTATTGATGTTGATAAAATTTAAGATGTTGAATCTGTTTATACTACTGTCTTGCGACAAATCTTCTCAATTCTGATTTTAAATAATTGACAAGAATGAGGTTTATGCGTTCTGGGGCATCTTGTTTTTGTGTTATGGAATCTTGCTTACGCATGCTTTAAAAAGCTTATATGTTTTCTGCCTCTATTTTGTTTCTAGAAATTGTTTCACGACTATTTTTATTTTACTTCTGGAATATTGAAGAATGCTCACATATGATGTGTTCTATATATTCGTATATTATGGTTTCTGAAACTTATTTATACATTTATGCACTGCCTAGTTTTATGCACAATTGCATCTGGAATTTTCCTTTTTTGCATTTTATGTTTTTAGAATGCCCACGTATGGATTATAAAACAAATTGATTTGCATCTACCTTGTTTTGTTTCTATCTACGTGTGTTCCCTATTTTTGCTACTGTATTTGCCTTGTCTGTGTTTACTGTGTTTAAAGATTACAAAATAAGTGGCTTAAAAAACCACTTGAGAAATGTCTCACCAGCGGTTTTGCCGCTGGTGATTGTGGATCGATGACGCCACTAATTGGCGTCACCACTGTGAAACAATATGGGTGAAAAATCACCTATAGATGCAAGCTATGAAGAGGATGTCAGTGAGCAACTTAGTGGCGACGATTCAGTGGTGAAGACTAGTCAGTGGCATGAAGGTGAAGCCAGAAATGTCGAAGACAATGGTTGAGAATCATTAGACACCCGTTGCAAAAACGTAGGCGTTGGTTGGACAAGTTTTGGAAAAATGTGGAAGCATGGCTGACGGCTGCAAAGAGATCTAAAAAATGTGGGAGAGGGGAGTTATTGTTTTAGAAACTTCCCTGTTTCTGGAAAATAGGTGGGAGAACGGTGGGCGCGTGTCTCTCTAACCATAAACCATAAAGGTGTGACTGGCGCAACGTCCTTATTGACTGTGGGGCGCGTGCATTGCATACACCTACATAGTCTTCCCCGAGGCTTTATAAAGGCTTCTGCTTTCTTTCTTTATCGTTTTTTGATATGTGTTTAATTGTTGATACATTTAATCATCTACACTTAGCAATTAATGATACAAAAATACTTAAGATACTCACTTCAATTCATATATGATTTTAGGTACAACTTGGAAGCAAAGAAATTAAAGTAAGTCAAAAGTATTACATTTGGGCCATTTTCTGAAGAATTACACTCACTTATTTTCGTGGAGTAAGAAGAAGAGAATTAGAGCAAGAAGAAGACAATAAAAGCTCTTTAAAATAACGTTTGTTGGACTAAAAGAAAATCTGGAAAATTTAGTCCAAAAGAAGAAAACAAAGAAGCAGCCAAAAGAAAGACTAAATGCAAAATGACATAATAGCAAGAAATTAAAGCAGTAAAACGCAACAACCATGAGATCACGTGACATACATTACAAAGACAAAACGCTAGCGTTGGCGTTTAACGCTGGGTTAAACGCATGGAACGCTAGCGTTGCACGTGAAAGCTAGCATTAAACGCTAGTGTTTAACACTACAGAATGGTTTCTTATGTGAATAAGAGCGGTGGACCAAGAACTATGAAGTTAAATTGTCCCTTTAATAGCTACAGTGGAGAAGAGAGGTGGCAGAAACAAAAGAAGAGACAAATCAGTGGCGTGAAAGAGAGAAGAGTAGAGGTGAATGGTAAGGGCTGACCTTAAACTTAATTTATCACATCAATGAATAGTGAGAGAAGGGATCATTAACGTGAGAAGAGATGAAGAGAGCTGCGGTAGTGAATAGCCGAAGGGGCGCAGCAATGAATAGCTGAAGGGGTTTTAGCTAGGGTTACAACGTGGGAGCTAAAGCATTTTCTTAGGATAGACATATGGAAAGCTAAATGTCCCGACGTCAGTTAGGAGGCGACATCGATGTCGACAACCTGAGATAAGTATTTTTTATTATTTTGTTATTTCTTTCTCTTATTAGAAATTGATTATGTTATCTTGTATGAATTGATTAGCTATTTGAATGATGATGATTTTAATGCTCTATTGAATCGTTTTTCATGAAAACCGATTGCTAAAGTTGAATGTAATACATAATCATTGTATTCTCGATTCATGTGTAGCAACTAATAGTTTCGAATCATTAGAGATAACATAACATAGGTTAAATAATCCGAGCTTGTGTGACTATTGCCTAGATTGGTCTATTTTTCTAATTCATAATGCGGTTGTCTGGATAAACTTTAAGAGCTTATTTTAGGTTTCCTGATAACTAGGATTATTTAATAAGCACTTCATGATTAACTAGGATCTAAGGAAAAATCGAGATTAACAGAGCTTGTTGTTAATCTATGACTGATAATTGCTAAGAGAGATAAAAGAACAATAAATCAATAAATTATGCTTAATTAGGTTATAGGCCGATATTGAACTAAAGAACTGAATCCCTACCGAGTTCTCCAATTTTATCATTTTTTTGCATGTTTTCTTTAATTTGTTTTCATTAGGTTTATTTTATTTTATTTCTTATTAAATCCAAAACCCCCCATTACCTAAAAATTAATTAATTTCATTTCATAAGCTAACCGAACACTCCCTGTGAGATCAAGCTAGACTCACCACTGCTACAGTAGTAGTTTAGTTATTTTATTTTGACTAGCTTTATGACGCGCAGGTCAATTTTGGCGTTGTTGCTGGGAAGTGCGATGTTTAGTTTTTGTTTGTGATTTTAATTGGTGTTTTGTATATATTTGTTCGTAATTGATTTCTTTTCAGTTATTTCATAATCTTTTCATATTTTTTGTTTTGTTTCTATTAAAAATTTAAAAATTAAATTTGACATGGATGGGAGTAATTTTTTCTTTAATTCATATTCTCAATCCTATAATAATGTTTGGACTGAACAACCTAATTTTGTTATGGATGGGATAATCAGTCAAATTACTTCCGTGATAGTTTGCAAGAAGCACAACAATTCTCGTACATGCCAGAAACTTCCTATCAAGACTCAGGTATATCTTTAGAAGAATTAGTTAATTTGTATGTTGCTAACACTTTGCAATTCCAGCAGGAAACAAGTTCTAGAATCCAGAACTTGACAAGCCAGGTGGATCAATTGATGGAAGCTATTAACCGCCTAGCACACAAAGCAAAGAGACGTAACCATATCAACCAGAGGAGTACCCGACGGATATTAGCGTGGAAACATTACAGAGTGAAGAGGAGCTTGAGAATTTTGAGTGTAGTACTCAAGGAATTGCTTGTGAAGAAGAAAAAGTTAGGAAGGAGCTTGAAGCCGAAAAGGACATATCATTTAGCTCGGAAGTAAGTACTGAGTCCTTAATTATATTTGAGACTAACCCTTCACCTTTACCTAGCAGGTTGAAAGAATTAAGCGAAGAAGAAAAAGGTAAAGAGTTATTCAAATTATTTCAAAAGAGTGAAAACTCAGTAGAGATGAAGAATCTGAAGATAGGGAAGACGTTGGAGGTTAACGATTATTAACCAAAACCCTATCTAGAAGAACCTCATGTGGAGGAGCCACATATGACACCTGAAGATCATAATTTTGTCATGTGAGGAGAAAACATAGAGTCGAGCCAGCGACCCTAAACAAAGGAGCTTCTTGGGAGGCAACCCAAGGGAAGTAAATTTCTTTTCTTTATATTTTTGCATTTCTTTTTTATATGCATGTGTATTCTTCGTTGTTTTGTTTCTTGCTTGTTTTAAGTTTTCAATCAAAATAAGAGAAAGAATAAAACAAACATTTTCTATTTTCTGTTGATTCTGGGATTATATAATCAAGAGTAGAGAATAAATTGACTAGAGAATTTCATGGCAATTTTAGCATGTACTTTTGCTCTTGTGATTAGTTGATGTGCATTATCTTTAGAAGCATAGTGACTAATGGTAGACGAAGCCGGTAAGATTTTGAGCCTTATTAGACTGAAACATCCATATTAGTCTCATTGTCTTTTGATAATATGTGACCTTCATGACATATACATCTTAATTTTACATTGAATTTCTATTCGAGACCACATTTTTATCATATGCATTAACATGGATATGATTAGGCATTCTTTGTTTTTCATAAACTACATTAGCCAAATAACCTATCCTATTGACATGATTTTTCCCTTAATAAACCCCTTTGAGCATCATATTTTTTCTTTGTGTACTAACCATATTACATGCTTTATACTTAACCAAATGTCCTACCCAAGCTAAAAAGGTAATGGAACATTTGTGATTGTTGAGTTTGTGGATGTACAAAATTCTAAGTGTGGGGGTGTACATATGTGAGGGTTGGTTAATATTGGGATGTTTTGTTATGTCTTATCTTTGAAATTCCCATGTTAATATAGTTTCTTTTAATGTTAAAAAAAGAAAAGAAAAAATGAAAAAGAAAGAAAGAATGAAAAGAAAAAGAATGAAAAAATATGTTTAAATAAATTTATCAAGGAGGAAGTGCATATGAGTTTGCAAAGTTATTCATGATTAATGCATCTTCCTAAAGTTGTAATGAATGTGTTATTTAAGTATGTTAAACATGAGGTAGATGTTGTCTTGGAAAGTTCACTCTTGTGATTTCAATGTATTGTTGGTATAAATTGTATGAGGATTCCTTCAGATTGGTAAATGCTTCATGTGGTTTGTGTGTGGCGCCTGAAATAAGTTGTGAAATATAAATGTTGCATTCGTCATAGTTGACGGTACCTAGTTTTTGATGAGTGTTACTTTTGTTTCACTAGCTTTGATGGCTTTCATGCTATTTAACCCAAACACATCTCACCTTACCTTTGATTCATGATTTTGCATGTGAATTATAGTGGTGGAGAAATGAAATGATATATTAAGTTATGGATTGTCATGATCATGAATGGTGTTGAGTGTACCCGTGGATATATTTTAGTTAAACACATTTTTCGAGGCTACCATTAGATTGCTCAGTTCTTGAAGGTATTGAATGTTGATTGATCATGAGTAAAAGCTTGGAATGTTGAGTTCTTGCTATGATTTTTAAAATTCATTCATCTTTGTTCATGATTATGTATTCTTGGAACATATGGGAAATGAGTAAATGTTTCTAGTCTTTGAGCTTAATTTAGATGTTTTGCTCGAGGACGGTCAAAAGCTAAGTGTGGGAGAAATTGATATGTGTTTAATTGTCGATACATTTAATCATCTACACTTAGCGATTATTGACACAAAAATGCTTAAGATACTCACTTTAATTCATTTATGATTTTAGGTACAATTTGGAAGCAAAGAAATTCAAATGAGTCGAAAGTACTACATTTGGGTCATTTTCTGAAGAATTACACTCACTTGTCTTCATGGAGTAAGAAGAAGAGAATTAAAGCAAGAAGAAGACAATAAAAGCTCTTCAAAATAATGTTTTTTGGACTAGAAGAAAATCTAGAAAATTTAATCCAAAAGAAGAAAACAAAGAAGCAGCCAAGAGAAAGACCAAATGCAAAACGACATAATAGCAAGAAATTAAAGTAGTAAAACGCAGCAACCATGAGATCACGTGACATGCATTACAAAGACAAAATGATGGCGTTAAACATATGCAACGCTAGCATTTAACACTGCAAAAGGGTTTCTTATATGAATAGGAGCAGTGGACCAAGAATTATGAAGTTAAATTGTCCCATTAATAGCTACAGTGGAGAAGAGAGGCGGTAGAAACAAAAGAAGAGACAAAACAGTGGCATGAAAGAGAGAAGAGTGGAGGTGAATAGTAAGGGTAGACCTTAAACTTAATTTGTCACATCAATGAATAATAAGAGAAGAGAGCATTAACATGAAAAAAGAAGAAGAGAGCTGCGGAAGTGAATAGCCGAAGGGGTTTCGGCTAGAGTTACAACGTGGGGATGAAGCATTTTCTTGGGATTGACTTATGAAAGGCTAAACGTCTCGACTTCAATTCAGAGTCGACATCGACACTAATGACCCGAGATAAGTATTTTTTATTGTTTTGTTGTTTCTTTCTCTCATTAGAAATTGATTATGTTATTTTGTATAAATTAATTGGGTATTTGAATAATGATGATTTTAATGCTCTATTGAATTGTTTTTCATGAAAACCCATTACTAGAATTGAATGCAATATGTAATCGTTGTATTCCCAATTTGTATGTAGTAACTAATGGTTCTGAATTATTAGAGATAACATAACATAGGTTAAATAATTTGAGCTTGTGTGATTATTTCCTAGATTGGTCTATTTTTATGATTCATAATGCAGTTGTCTGGATAAACTTAAAGAGCTTATTCTAGGTTTCCCGATAGCTAGGGTTAATTAATGAGCACTTCGTGATTAAGTAGGATTTAAGAAAAAATTGGGGTTAACAAAGTTTGTTGTTAATCTATGACCGATAATTGCTAAAAGAGATAAAAAGAACAACAAATCAATGAATTATACTTAATTAGGGTGTAGGCCGAGATTAAACCAAAAAATCGAATCCCTACTAAATTCTCCAATTTTATCATTTTTCGCATGTTTTCTTTAATTTGTTTTCATTAGGTTTATTTTATTTTATTTTATTTTATTTTCTAATTAAATCCAAAACCCCCATTACTTAAACATCAATTAATTTCATTTCATAAGCTAACCGAATACTCCCTGTAGGATCGACCTATACTCACCACTGCTACAATAGTAGTCTAGTTATTTTATTTTGACTAGCATTACGACGCGCAGGTCATTTTTTCAAAACCTAAATTGTCAATTTAATTAATTTAATAAAGATTAAATTAATTTCTACTCCTAATAGAATTGAAAAGTGTTTTACTAAATTTTGAAATTTGTTTTCGAAAGGAATTTTTATTAGGAAAAATTTTGGAATTTAATTTAATTTTTCAAGAGTTGAATTATTAAATTAAATTTATTATCAAATCAATAATTAGAATCAAGTAAAAGTTTTGAATAATTTCTTTGATAATTAGATTAAGTTTGAAATTATAAATATAAAGAGATTATATTATTTTGATGAGATTGGAAATTTTTGAAATTTTAAATCCCTCAATAAAATATTAAGTACACGTTAGGAACATGATAGTTGCCTTCCATTATTTGAGAATAAAACCAGAATTCTATTTATTGCTTAGCTTGTTGAGTAAACTCAAGGTCACTTTAACTCGAATATGTTTTATCTTAAATTAATGGGTCCTACTTAACTAAATTTATATGATTTGGATGAGTAAACTTATGATCATATAGATTTACAGGCAGGGTTAGGAATAATATATGTGACATATTTTAGCAAAAATTGTTACCTAACGGTTCTAAGAGTCATATGAGATGTGATTGAAAAGTATTTTTTCTACCTAATTTAATTTTAGTTGGTTTGTTGAGCAAACTCAATATCAATTAATTTTAAATAGGATCCTAGCCCACTAGGAAATTATTTGATAATTTTTTGATATAATAGTGAGGGCTATTAATTTTAATAAAATAGTGCGAGTAATCAAATACTTTTAAAAGTCCTGATTTTATTTGATTTTGGATATAAACTAATATTTGCTCCTTTTATGTTTTTCTAGTTATTAAATTTAAAGATGAGTACCAACTTGACATTGAGGAGCATCACGGATGCTAACAAGCTGACTGGACCCAACTTTTCGAACTGGTTATGAAACTTAAGAATATTTATTAGGCAAGAAAATAAGTTATACGTTCTAGATACTCCTACTCTATCAGAACCTTGTTCAGATGCAATTGATGAAGATTGTAAGAAATATTAGCGTTATGTTGATGATGTTGAACAAGCTACATGTGTTATATTAGCTTGTATTTCTCCTAAACTTCAGAGGCAACATGAGAACATGGATGCACCTACTATGATACTGCATCTTAAGGAGTTATTTGGTGCACAAAGTAGGGTGGAGATATATCAAATATCCAAGGTACTATTTCAATACAAGATGACAAAAGGATCTTTAGCCAACCTTCATGTGCTGAAGATGATTTCGTATATTGAAAAATTGGCCTAATTAGGTTTTTTCATGGACTACGAGTTAAGCATTGATTTGGTGCCACAGTCTCTAAGTTCGAGCTTTTCACAGTTCATCATAAACTTCAACATGAACCAGAAGGACATGACATTGCGTGAACTATTGAACATGCTCAAGACTGCAGAAGGGTGCCTTAAGAAGGAACCCAATTCTGTACTTGTTATCGGTTCTTCTAAAAGTAAGAAAAAGGGCTTTAAGAAGAATAATAACAAGAAACAAAAGGCTTCTACTAATGTAGGAAAGGCCAAAGGAGGTGTCAAGAAGAAGAGCAATGACAAGGGCACATGTTTTCATTGCAGAGTCAACAGACATTGGAAGACGAACTGCCCATCTTATCTTGCTAACCTGAAAAATAAGAAGCTTAAGGAAGCTGTCTCTTCAGGTATGTTTATGATTGAGATTAATCTTTCTACTTCTTTTCTACATTCTTGGGTATTAGATACTGGTTGTAGTTCTCATATATATAATAACATGTAGATATTAACAATAAGTAGATAATTGAAGAAAGGTGAAGTGGACCTACAAGTTGGCAATGGAGCAAGAGTTGCTATATTAGCGGTAGGAACTTGTAGTTTAACTTTGCCTTCTAGTCTTATATTAGAACTTGATAATTGTTATTATGTTCCTGTTATTATAAGAAACATCATTTCTATTTCTTATTTGGATTTGAATGTATTGGTCTTTGTAATTAAGGATAATAGTTGTTTTTTTTAATAAAGATGATGTTTATTATGGATCTGGATTACTTACAAATG